>JAIUND010000177.1:0-102374 GCA_034699125.1 Gisinianus flammeolus | reverse complement strand
TCTCTCTCTCTCTCTGTCTCTCTCTCTCTCTCTCTGTCTCTCTCTTTGTCTCTCTCTCTCTCTCTTTCTCTCTCTCCTGACTACCACATTTCACATTAAATTTTATAGTCAGAGAAAGTAAACTCAAATTTTCTTAAACAAAATATTTCTCATGTGCAAAAGGCAAAGAGGAAAAAAAAAGTATAGAAAAACAAACAAAAGACTTGTGCTCTGGTTTCCTTCCTTCTGTATATTTTCGACATTTCGTCCTTCGACAAATCCAGCAACGTGTCCTCATTCAACTTGGACGTTATCGACACACAAACAACTCAAGTCAACCGGCAGAAAAGCAACATAAGCGAATGATCCTCAGAACAAAAAAATGCAGCTACTGTTTTAAGAAAACTCTCTCTGCAAAACTGTACCCATATACTATAGTAGCCAATAAGATAATAATAATATGATAATAATAATAATAATAAGATTGCATTAAAGGAATATTCGATTTCCATGCAATTATTATTCATGTTGAACATTGCCCTGTCTACGCAAAAATTCCGCGATTTCATACCAGAAAAGACTCCATCGTTCAGATTTTTTGTGATTTAATTTTTATTTGTAATCAATTTAACAATTCACTGATTATGATTTTCTTTTAACTAATGTAGGTTTACATGCATATGTATGTACACTGAATGTCCAATAGCGTTCACCTATAAATACTTAACGTACTAAGTAGGGGGGCAGGGGGGAAGCTATATTATATAGAGTTACTTAATGAGAACCCAAGTTGACAGAAAATGATTAAATACTAGATAAATACTAAGCGGTTTATCAGTAGACGAGTATACAGAAGATTGTTGGCCTCCGACCAAGAGGAAGAGGCGAAGAATGGAGATGTAAAGGTAGGATGGCGTGGAAGAGAAGCAGCATCAGGAACATTAACATTTAGAACAGCAACCTGCCCATGGAATTTCTCTCAATATTTTTCTTATACATATTTCCCATTTGCAAATATTTTCTCCCTTGTTTATTAATAATATATGAATAGTACTCTGTACTCTGTACTATGGTCGACAATGGGATGAAATGTACAGACAGGAAGTAAATCAATGTTTGTGTGCAAGTTTTGTAGAAGCTGGAGTGAACCAGAAATTAACATCAAAATATAATAATAAATTATTATTCTCAAAATCTAAACCAATTCAGCCGGAATCTTATTATTCAAAAATCTACATACGAAAACTCGATACTTTTGAAAATGCAAATGAAAAAAAAGGAGACGTCTGACTAAAATCAGAAATGCAAGTAGGAAGAGAAATGAAGGGAGAGAGAGAGAGAGAGAGAGAGAAATAAGTGAATAGAAATGTAGTACTATAGAGAGTAGGTAGTTTAATAATAAGAGAGATGGAGAGAGTCAGATGTCGATGATGGAGTCGAATAATGGGGGTGTTTTTGCGGGAATAGCGGAAGGAAAACTGAATGTTCATTTTCGTGAGTATAAGCAGCTTACATATATGGTGAGCAGAGCGGGAGGAGATAAAGTTACCGAGCCCCGACCGCCAACTCCAACTCCGGTTCTTCTTTTTGGCTTTGGTTCGTTCGTCGTCGTCGTCGTCGTCGTTGAGCTGCTGGGCTTTTGGGTTGAAACTTTTTTTTTCTTGGGTAAATTTTTCTGTATATACCGGGTGACTCTTACTCTCGTGGGGTGTTTCTCTCTCTCGTGTAAGAAAAGTCTTATGCTTGATGATGATGGTAAGTAAGTAGTATGTGAATGTGTGTTTGAGAGAGAGAGAGAGAGAGAGAGAGAGAGAGAGAGAGAGAGAGAGAAAGAGTGAATGTACTTGGTATTTGGTATTTGCATGCTGAATTTCTTTTTCTTTCTAGCTGAGCTCAGTCATACCAGATGAAGACCCGATATACCGACCAAATCTACAGTCTAAAAACTCAACTACAGACTATCACATTATGTACGGTGAAGTTGGGATGGAGTATCGGTGACGTGATGAGTCTACACACAGAAATGAAATATATAAATGTACATGTAAATCTGTACTTGCACAGAGGCTTGCGAGAACTCAACTCCTGTGCTACTGATATGCCTTGAGCCGAAACCCCGACACATCTCTCTCTATTTTTAAGTGCACGATGTGTGTGCTTTTTTTAAACTTTTCTAGTTGATCTAGTTGGATTGTGAAGTGGAGCTCTGGTCCACCAACCAGTGCATTGTTCCACTGAACTCACACTTTCCCCATCCTACAAAAATTCATAGAGAGACCACCGAAAAACATATACTACTCCGAATTCTCAATTGTCGTGTGTGTGTCTTCTTCTTCTTCTTCTTTTTCCGTCCCTATATATCTAATCCAACCATCTCACCTTCTTATCCCAGTGGACCCCTCTTTTCTCTCTATTTCCCCCCCCCGAACGACAACGTTTTCCTTCAGTTTTTTTCCGTACACAACAAAATATACAGAGACGACTATCACCGAGAAAGCTACCAGCGAAACAGTGCAGTTCACTGAGCTATTATATTCGATATATAGCCCTGATTACATACATACATACATACATATATAGACATACAAACGCAAGTAAGTCCGTGCCCTTTCGTTTAATATATTTTCTTCTATAAATATATACATAGACATTTACATGGTATAATATTGGGAGGACAAAAACTCGACGTCGTCGACGACGACGACAAGATCGACACCAAGCAAGCGAGTCCTCACTGATTTTTCATTCAAATCCAAATACAAATCCAAACCAAACCATATTACTAACTAGTCACTAGTATTTGAAGACAGGATCACACACACACACACACTTGCATACATATTATTATTATTATATATTTACAGAACACACAGATACACAAATTCAGACACATTTTATTTCTCAAAACTTAAAAAAAAAAAATTTACAGAACACTAAATATCCTATTAGTCATTTTTTCACCCATCAGTTTCTTGTTCCTTCTTTTGGTTCGCAGAAATTTCGAACGTGAAACGAAAAAATTAAGAAAAAAAGAAATTGAAGATTTTTTTTTTTGAAATACGAATTTTGTGGGGTGAGCTGACGACGACGAAAAATTTAATATATATATATAGCGGCTCTCATTTTTAGTTAAGGAAAAAACTAGCAGTTTTTTCTTGTGTTTCAGTTCGGAAAATATCTGAACAATTTGTTTTTATCCTCACACACCGTCTTCATTTATATTCAACAGGTCAGCTTACATATCTCATTCAAAAAAGTTCTTTATCAAATAATGTATATACATGATGCCGTTTCAGATCAAATGTTGTTCTTGTTAATTACTTGTATAATGTTTCAAAAAAGTTGGATGCTGTTGATTATGCAAAATCCTTAATTTTGATTTACTGAAAATCAATTGTGCCATCATTATCATCATCATCATTTGTGTCACCACCGAACCAATCGAATGGATAAGTGTGTTGCAAAATATCTAAAATATATATTTTTCTAAAAACAAAAAAGTGCAATTCAAAAACAAGCAGAAAAAATTGATTGATTTGTTTTGAAGAACTGAAAACCTTTTGTCTTCCTGTCAGATAACTTCAAGGATTTTCTCAATTTTTGACAGTTGACACAGTGTAAATTTCAAAATGAATGCCATCAGTTTTAAGAATTCATCAGTACGCTGGACGTCGAAAATAAAAGTGTTTTTTTTTTGGTACAGGCCAAGTCATTTTGTTTTGGATTCAATTTCAAGAATATGAAAATATGACGCCACATCAAATACATCGTATTGGTAGTGGGAAAACTCAAGAGAATGTCAGGAAAAGCAACGATGGTAGTCAGTTAAATTGTTATTATTATTATTATTATTTTTTGACTTTTTATTTTGTAGAGTTAAAGGTTTTAAGTTAAAACTGAAGGAAATTTCAAGTCAGAAAACTGCACACACACACACACAAAGTTACCTAACCCAGATTCTAATGGCCGCAAGAATTTTTTTGGCATATGATTCAGAGTCAATCTGCCTGCATGCTATGCTCACAAGTACTACAAACTACTATGCAACAAGTAAAAAGAAACTACTTTATCTTCATAAGCCTACCAGTTCAAAGTTTCAAGGTATATATAATGCTACTGTATAATACCGATTCCTCTCCTTTCACCTTTGAATACACATTTTGTAACTTGTGAGTGTTTCAGCCCGTACCGCTTCTCTCCTTTTCTCTTTCTTCCTCTCTTTCTGTGCCTTTTAATCTTTTTCTTCTTGTTGGCGAATGTTACCTTTTTACTTTGAACACGACCAAGACGACGACGACGACAACGAAAAAACATGGAGAGAAACTAAAGAAATGCACAGTCTACAGAGACTTGTTTTTTCCACACCATGCGCCATATGTAATTTGGATGGAGCAAAGATTTCTGTTGTTTCCTTGTGTAAATAAACATCTAACAATATTTCGTTTACTGTAACCGTTTTTAACATTTTTTGCTTCGAATAAAGTTTGGTCTTCAAAATTTTATGAATTACCTAATATTTACAATAGAAAAAGCTTAACTTGTCCTAAAAGATGTCGTAAAGGAGTGTAAAATGAAATTAATGCAACTATAATTTGACGAGCTTTTTTACTGTAAACTTTTAGAATATGTCATCAAGTGTAGTTTTCTGTTTACAACAACTATTAAAAAATCTTTGAAGAATCAACACATAAAGAGAAGTTCATTATGTAATTTTTATTCGAAAACCGAGTAAAGTAAATTTAATTTATGAATACATATTCAAATTGAATGAATTAAAAGTTTACCTATACTACAAATTCATCTTAATGTTTGAAGTTTAACATTTTACAGATAATTTTTCCTTGTTTTGTTTGACTGATATATTTCTCAAGCCTTTCCTGTTTAATAATTTATCTCACAGAACGTTTTCACATATTTTTAAAATGAGAAAATATTCAGATAATTCCCCACTGGTATTGTCTAGACTCTATAGACAATTTTTAAATGCACAAGTTGAACAAGCTGGAATATTTGAGCAAATGAAAAAGGAGGAAAATAAACTGCACGTGAAATGCAGTTAGGAATTAACAAGCTTTATATTTATATAAAAATATTATTTTGGGACTGACGAAAACCAAATAAAAGACGCAAACTCAATGTGTGACATTAAAGACGGAGCCAGTGTCAATTTATTGTAAATACACATGGCAAAATTGTGCTTCCAGTTTTCGTTCCACATCTGTGACTGAGAACAACAAATCTAATAGATTGCCACTGAAACGAACGTTCACATTTTGTATTGTCGAGAGAAAAGAGAAACAAATTTTACACTTTCAAGACCCATTGCAATAAATGTGACGGGCCCATCATATCTTTTCAAACTCTGTAACCATGCATTTTGTTTTTCAAATTGAAAACAAAAAGTTCCAAATTCCTTTTCAAATTACTTGCGATTAAGGATTAGAATAGGAAAACGAAAGTTTAAAGATTTTAATGTATGTAATTGTTTTATAATATCCGAGTAGGCATATTTGTAAAGTTTTTTAGTTGACAATTTTACTAAATAATATATACACAATCCAAACTTGTTGAAGTCTCAAATTTTGTAGATTTTTCATGGCTATAAAAAAACCCTGAAGGAAAATATATAAATATAATAAATATATATGGTGAGATGATTTAAATGAAAATAGGGAATATGTACATGATACTGATTGGTTTTTCATACCTACGGCCTCTTGAACAAATCAAAGTACCTATTAATAATCCCCAAAAATTCCTAAATTAAATTGTAAACAACACCACGAGAGAGAAATACAAATTACAAATACCTACATGGATTCAGTTCAAAACATTAATGTGTGTGTACGTGACGGGAGAGGATGCATAAATTCTTTTAGATATTCAAGAGAGAAACATGAAATTTTTTTAAGAACAAGTTATCCATTCCATGCACACATTTTCTGTATGTATATGTACACTAATATAAAATGACTCTTGTATATTTTCTTTCTCTCTCTCTCGCCTTCTTTAATTTTCTGAGTTTTAGATTTAGATTCAGTTGAAGTTTTTTTTTTTTTTTGGTGAGGAGAGCAAGTAGGAACGACGACGAGTGTAAATAGCAAAAATAAGCAATGTTCACCGTTTGCAAAGAATTTAGGAGGTGACGTACTACCGCAACCAATCTATTTTTATCCGGGCATCTAGGATACACTTGAGAGATTGGATATCAAAAGAGGATGTGCTTATGAACACAACTTACGATCAAACAAACACACACACACACACATAGAACGTTTTTTAAACTTTTCTTCAGAGAGAGAGAGAGAGTCTATGTGTGTATAAGTATTCAACTATAAACTTGATGTAAAAGTATCTCTTTTTGTATTTATAATACTACTAGATGAAAAGATGGAAAATATTCTGTGGTCGGACATTAGAATTAGACTTGACATGTACCAGTATTTACAGGCAATCATGGAAAAAGTATAGTATTTGTGGAATGAAACAACATTGCCATAACATTCTAGAAATGTGTCTTACGTGGAACTAAAATTGGAAGCCCCCATTTCAATTTTTGATGACAGAGTCAAAAGTATTTCGGATATTTTAGAGAGAATATAGTCGATATTTTCAAAATTGTCGACGACTTTCCTTTTATTCTTACAATTGAATTTTCTCCTCCCTCCTTCTTTCATTTTCACACATGCATCGTTTTTATTTTGCCTTTCTGTTTTGCTTTCGTGTGTGCTATATATACCTATTTCATGATAAAGTCAACGCGGTTGTGAAGTTCGACTGTGTGAAATATAATTTGCAAAGTATATGTGTACATCATTTTTTAGGGAGAGTTTGAACATTTATGACAACTCTTTATTTTTTTCCCTTTTGAATCAATAAATTTTGAACCAATATGGAAACGAACGAATGCAACGCAACGCCAGTGTGTGCACAAAAAAAGTGAAACTATATATATGAAAATGGAGAAAAAATGAGCACGGTGCAGAAATAATGTTGATATTTCTGTGTGACATTTTTATTAATGAATCGAGAATTGACAATTTTTTTTATAGACGTTCCGAATCCCGACTGAGGAACAAAAAATTTGTCATTAGCAATGTTATGTGGAGAACGAAGAAATATTTATGGGTTTTCACCCAAACGGCAATGACAAATGACAAATCTGGTGAAAATCTAAAGGAAGGAAAGCAAACTCTAAGCTTTTTTTTGATTAGCGTGTCTTTTAGCAGAAGCTTCCTACTAGTGGTTTGAAGCAAGTTAAATTTGTGAGTGTTTTATAGTGTTTATTTATAATGGGAAACTATAATTTCGAACCAAAAGTGAAACGGGAATAAATCAAGACAAGAAAAAATCCAAAAGTTTTCATCAGTGACAAGAATTTTGTTTTTATTTTTAATTTTGAGAACAAAATCGCGGATATTTTGTCGAATTGCTTCGGTGGTGACATTTGATGGTGATGGTGATGGTGACGCGGTGACATGGAGAGTAATGAAAATATTGTGTGTGTGTGAAGATAATGATGATTACTTATGTAAGAATTGAATAATAATTTGCAGAGAGGTTGTGGGCAAAGAAGTAAAGTGTGGGGTGTTGGTGGTGAGTGAGTGTGTAGGAGCCACTGAAGTGGCGGCGGCGGGTAAAAAATAAAATAAGATGGGGGCTCCGGAGGACGGGGTACCCGCCTTCACACAGAAACCCCAACTACGGCAAGAGGATGATGGAAACCGACTCATTTTTGAATGTCAACTCACGGGCGGACCTCAACCGGACATCACATGGTTTCGTGGTGAAGTGGAACTCACTGCCGACAAACGAACTATTTTCAAAACTTCGAAAATCGCAACGAACAAATATTTGGTGGTTCTCGAATTAGACAATGTGGTCGAGTCCGATGCTGGACTCTACCGTGTCAAAGCCAAAAATAAGCATGGCGAAGTTTTTGCATCCATTAACCTTAATTTCAGCCGTAAGTCCAACCATATTATTTTCCTTTTTTAAATTCTCATTTGTTTTCCATACATCGTGTACATCCATTCATATACATATTGGAATGGATAATGGAACTATATACATATACCGTAAAACTCGAATTAAAAACCTAGGTTTAGGTCTACAAATTTCATTTTATCCCTAGGTTTCTAATCGGGGTAGGTTTGTATTTGGGGTAGGTTTATGTCTACAATTTTTCCATTTTACCTAGGTTAATAATGGAGGTAGGTTTGCAATGGAGACTAGGTTTTTAATTGGAGTTTTACGGTATATATGCTCATCTCATTGACAATTTCCTGCTGCTCATTCACTAACTCTTAATATCCTTTTATTTCTTGACATATTTTTTTAGCTGTCGACGAGCCCAAGGAGAAGTAAGTCATTTTTAGAGTATATAGAAGGAATATTTCAACTCATTCAATTAATTTTTTTTACTCAATGCACACATTTTCAATCAGGACAAAAGTTTTCCCTGTCTTCCCTTATATGAAAAATCCCAAGTCCTCCCCCTTTTAAAAAAAACCGAATTGATCCAAAATGATTTTATCATTTGCTGTACATATATTTTTAAATGCAGCGAGAGTGCATAATGCAGTATAGTGGTATAACATTCAGTATTCAGTATTCAGTTCTCTCAAGCTGAACTGCACGTTGACAATGAGACACACATTCTTTCTCCACGAATATCCTTTTGCACGAAAAAAAACAAGGAATAATAATTATTATTGTGCGGCAACCACTGTGATTTCCAAAGATATGCATATATACAGTGATGGAAGTAGCAATTTTTACTTGGAAACAAAAATGTTGGTAGTTTTTTCCGCGTGCCACAGTCATTTTATGATCAGGGATGTTCTTGGTAGTAAAAAAGTCTATGTCGATACACTAGCAAACTGAAATATGTATTTTTTTTGTTCGTTGCACTCATTTCCTCGTCTTCTGAACCCCACCCACCATGCATTCAAGCGACATTTGTATCTCATTAGCAGTAGGTCTCTCGTCTCTCTCTCTCGTCGGCTTCAAACCAAGTTTACACAGAAATCAGTTTTTTTTGCAGTGGATTCCCCATGAAAGAAAGTAACGGACGGAAAAGCGCCGTGAGTACCGTGTACAAATGGGAATTCATGAATGTGTTCCATGATGATGAACATGTGACTCTCGTATATATATATACTATAAATGCATACGAGGATTTTTATTCCTTTTTATTTCTGGGTCTTTTTATTTTTATTTTGGTGTTGTAGGTTCATTAGACGGATTTACTATTTTATTCTATACGGAAATTCTTAGGATGTTTTAAAACTTCTCATGTCACATAACACTTGAATGAAAAGTCCATTGAAAGTTTGAAAGGTTTTTGACTTTGAGTTTTTAGTCCACCTGTGTCGACCTGTGATGGAGAATTGAAGTTGTTTTAATAGTGAATGTCACTAAATAAATAGCATAAACAAATTACACAATTGAACCCGAATCCTCCCACTTTAAAACAGATTATCTGTAGTCGGTATAATGTTTGTTTCTGACAGAAACTTTCAGTATAGCTATATAATATACCTCCTCGAACAATGTTTTAAAGGAACTTTGTTAAATGTTTTAGCCAGTGCAAATAAAAATTTAATATGTGAGAATACTCTTGAGTTTTTTAAACAAGAAAGTCCCATATGACATTTTCCATGTTTTTGACTAAAGTCTACAGAAAGTACTATGGGCATGGTTATCGTTTTTTGACGAAAAAAACCTGACATTTTACCAGACGATGAGACGAGACCACACAAGTGTGCTTACACTTTCAAAGAAAATTCTAGAATTTGTGAATCAAACCATTTTTTTACGAGAGAGAAATATCCATTGCATATGTATTTAGTGTACTTACTAATGGCGAAAGTAAAATTACGATTATTCTGGAAAAGGAATTTGAGTTATTGTTGAAAGCCTGGGCTGTGGAATTTTTGAATATTTGTTCATCTTTTCCTACAATATATATGATTATGACGTAAACAACTCAAAGAAGTTGGGTCTAACTGAATTAAAGGACCCAGAGAGTTCATTGGCTCATCCGTAATGAATAACAAATTCAAAGAAATATTTGACTTGACAAATTATTTTTCTACTTTTAATTTCAAAAAGTCCTCCTAACCACACGTGGAATCAAATTTAATTGACTTTAAATTTATATGCCTTTCTTCCCATCCTTTGGAGCAAAAAAGGTTTCAGTGTTTTGTATTCAATGACGTTTAA
The DNA here is from genome assembly GCA_034699125.1 of Gisinianus flammeolus. Lineage (NCBI taxonomy): Eukaryota > Metazoa > Arthropoda > Collembola > Symphypleona > Katiannidae > Gisinianus > Gisinianus flammeolus. The sequence goes on along the minus strand of JAIUND010000177.1, from coordinate 92,168 downwards.
AAATTACACTCATGATTTTCAAAGGAGGCATTGCATTAAAAAGCCCTACACATATCCTTCAGTTTGATTTGAATTGTGCGTAACCACAATTAGATTTTCAATCGGCTGTGAAAATAATTGCAAAATGGGGCGAGGCATTCTGATTTCTGGTTTTGTTCTATACGAAACTGTAGAATATATAGTTTTTTCTTTCATTATTAAAGATAAAGTGTCTTGTATAGAACAATAAGTTTGGCTATAGTTATGTAACAGCCAGCATCTTCCATACTCTATAAATTTGAACAAATGAACAAGGTTTTCTTGACTTTTTTTTCAATAGCTAATAAAATTAGGAGAAAAGAAATAAGTCTTTAGTCTACCCCAAAATCCAAAGGCACATAGAGTTTTTTAATCTTTCGTTTTTTTTCTTCAGCTCATAAGATTTAGCATTCATTCTTTGAGCTTGAAATGTAACTCCGGTAAAAAGATTTACTGTAATTTGCTCTTTACTCGATCCAGTAAAAAATTGGAAGGTTTTCAGATTCACATCAAAGAGATGAGATCGTCCTAGATTTTCTTGCTCTCTCTCTCTTTGATACTGCTTCGTTCTGGTTTTCGTATAATATATGTACATGCGCTCTGAATGTACAACCTCGTTAAAAGGCTATAGATTCTGTATGGGGAAATATAATGTAATATAGTCTACGTGTTTAATATGCAAAGAGTAGTTTTTTTGAGAATGTTCTAAGAGCGTATGAGATTTCATGAAATCTCATGGTTATGCTTGAGAATCAAAAAGCATATAATGTAATCATAATATCGAGGTAGTAAAAAGTAAAACACGTGCTTCAACTGTAAACTGTGTAAACCATTCTCAGTTTTCTCTCTTTCTCATCCCTCGCTCTCTCTCTCTACATCTCTATAAATATATAAATATAAATGCAGAAAAAAAATGTCCTCGTATCAGTATCCTCATCGCTATTGCTAATCTCTATGCAATGTATATGACATATACTATGTGTAAGTACGGGATGAAATGAAGTATGTATAATATACATTGTACCTACCTATATGTATTCAACTGGATGTTCCTTCAGCACCAAAGAAAATATCCATAGTGAATCGTCAACTTTACAGCTCTTATGCCATTATAAATAAATATTCTCACAATATCGTTCGACTTGAATATAGACACCTACGTTACTAGCTATTTTATCCTTGCCCTCCTCGTGATATGATCATCAAATTAAGTATCTCCGTGTATACCTAAATAGTATGTGCCTACTGCTCTTGCAGTTGAATATATTATTTTGATGTAGAATGCTGAATCTATCTGTATCCTCATGTTCCAACAAACTACTACAGATACTATACTTCTACCACTTGACTAGTCGAGTTGTCGAAAAAAGGCTCAATCTGAAATAGAAAATAGATTCACCGGAAAAAAATAGAGAAGATTATTCGAAATATTCGAATCTTTTTCTCACTGTACACAAACAAATATGTACACACTCTCGGCTACATCGAATTTAGTCAAACATATAATAATATAGTATTACTACCAAACAAAAATCACACAAATCACTAACATGATAAAATATAACTTTGTTTTTTATGACTCAAAAGTGTCTCGAGAGTTTCAAGTTCTAGAAATATTCTGCATGATAACTGATAACGAACCATGAGGAAAAAAAGTCTGCCGACAATCACATAAAAAACAAATAAAGTACACACATATTTTCTCATTTTTTACTATCTACTATCAAATTTATATGCATACTAAAGTCAAAATATGTGTGATTGTTTCCAAATTATTTGCGGTAAAGAAGAAGAGGTCTTGAAGACCTCTCCTCTAGAAAGATCTATCACTTTAATTGATTTCTCTGGCAAATACATATTTAATTCCATATGTATGATATGGAATTAAATATGTATTTGCAAGTGAAGTCAATTAAATAATACTAATTACATTCGCATGAGCTCTTTACAGCAATCCTGACACGAGTATCCAGTATAGTTAGAGGGAAATCTAAAGATACATGCTTTCAATTATTCAGTGTTTACTGGAAATTATGGGATATTTATTGAATGATTGAAAATTTCCCACTAATTAGTCATTAGTAACATTAGCATGGACGGACAGTATAGATCTGTGGTAGGATTTGTGCCCACATAAGCCTGCATTTTTTGTAGAATTTCTAAGGAAATAAACATGTAACTATCAGCTACTACTTAACGGTAGTAAAGTAGTTGATAAGGAATTGTGGATGCAGTCTGGCTGAAAAACAAAATGAAGATCAGGATGAGTCGTGAAAGTGCCTTGCCAACTTTTCCCATATAAACATACAACGTGTTCATATTGAGATATTTTCATATTGAGATATTTTCAGCCCGTTGATGTTCCCGTTGGCACCACGTAAACTCTCAGTTATATATCCCGTACCAAAAGTGTCTCTTGCAGGCGTGTATAGTATCATAATCAGTTTTCTTATAAAAAAAAAGGCCGGTAAAATTATAGCAAAACAAGCTCATTATCATCTTTGCTTTACTGCTATCGAAAGAAACTGAAAATGTGTTGCATTGAGTGCTTGAAAGAGTTTTGACTAAAAATTATGTGTCGTGGTTGTTTTATTTTCGGGGAAACAGAACGACTATAGTTATAACATGAAAGGTTTATTGTGTATTTTGGATGACGGACATTTGTAATAGTGTTTGTGATGATTGGAACCCAACAATCTTGGTGGAAATACAGAGAGAGAGAGAGAAATTGTCAGTTGTTTTTCAAATCATATCAGTGTGATTCAATATGATGATGATGAGTGATCGACAAAATATTTGTAAAGAAAAAAAAAGAATACACGAGAGTGCATACATATTGGTAAAAGTTGCCAACCGGCATTGCCCATTGTCTCTAAATAATGATGTCGTTTTCTCGTATTTGATGCTAATGTCATATCTATCCCGTATTTCACAGACGACATAACACAACGAGAAATGAGCAACGTGTTTAGAGTATTGCTATTTAAAATAGACATGAACAATGAAATTGTGTAGGAATTCGGAATGAGCTTTTTTGCGTGGGAAATACCGACCGACCGACTGTAATACATTTTTTCAGTTTTCAGACATGTCTGAATATATATATATTATTATACACAAGAGATTTTGGCAGTAAGAAGGTCGATGGGGAGATAGAAAACTAATACTTTATGTCCTGGTTCACTTCAACTTTTAGCTTTTGAGACATTTGCATAGTTCTCCAATGTCTTTGAGAATACTGAATGAAATGCATTTAAATTGCAAATATTTACTTACCTGTTTCCTGGCATTCTTCACACTGTGAATCACACTGGCATGACTTCGACGAATTCCACAATATTCATGCAACACTTTTGAGCCAAAGAGTAAATTTGATGGTCATCCGGCAAAATTTTCGAATCCCGGAGGACCAGTAGTACTGGTCCAGGGTCCAGTAGAAGTAAAAATTGTAATTAAAATCACGATAATTTTAATTTTAATTTTCTCGAGTTACTTCCTATCTTTTTGTTTGATTTAGATCACTTTGGTAGTAAAAGAAGAACTAATTGAAGTTAATTACGATTCTGTTCATTCTGTACAATATGCAAATTTGGATTCCCAAGTCCAAGTCTTGTTTCTTTTTCCTGATTTACCATTCTTTTGTCTTTTTTCGTAGTCTTGTATGTTGTATAAAAATTTAGAAGAATTAGTAAGTAATATTTTAATAAGAAATTGTCAACTAAATTGTAATTTAAAACAATGATATTAGGCAAATCGACGGAGTTGCACCTAGTTTTGCTCAGAAACCTGTCATTCGTCAAGAGGAGGATGGCCGTAGATTACTTTTTGAAACAAAAATCAAATCAGATCCGAAACCTTCCGTTATATGGTTCCATGAAGGGGAACAAGTGTCCAGCAGTAGTAGACATAAAGTAAATTGTTGTTGTATATCTAATTTCTCTCTGTGCTATTACAATCCGCTTTATTTCCCTTTTCCAATCCTGATATCCAGATTGTTGTAATGATGTGCGTGTTTAATATAAATTAGATGACAGTAGAGAAAGAAGGAGGACTTTATGTGGCCATCCTGGCAATTCAAAATGTTGCTGTTGAAGATGCAGGAAAGTACAAAGTCACTGCCAAGAATGAATTAGGAGAGAGTAATGCAACAATTAGCCTCAACTTTGACAGTAAGTTTTCGATTGAAAATAAATATATTGTATTATCATCAGCAATAACTAGTATTTTGTCATCAAAAAAGAAAAGGCTGTACAAATATAAACTGATTTGACTACGACCACAAGTTTTAAAGAAAAAAAACAGACTCAATCCATTATCAAATCATGTACATAGTACATGAATACAGGTGTCAATTAGGTGTAATAACAGGTTGATTGAGAGAGTAACCTTTTAAAATTTATTTACAAAAAGGAATTAGGTCTCTTGTAAGGATGTTATTCAATTCTTCTGGAAGAAGAAAATGTTTTTTAAATTTTAAGTCAGGGGTTATTGTTGTTGTGTACTAGGGAAACTTTTGAATCAATTTAAAAAATAAACCTTAATTTCAGTTAACAATGGTATTTAATGTGTTTATATAGAATAATGACAGGGAAAAAAGAGGTTATTTTTGAAGTTTAATTCTACATGTGAATGATCAGTGTATTATAATGTCAAAAATGACTACAAGACATTTATAATTAAATTTACACCTGGTAGTTTGCTGTTTTCTTTTTTTCACTTTTCTTAATGATCATGTAATAAAATTAATTAAAATGACTTCAACGTGATATAATTATAGAAGCTGTGCTTTAACCACATGCTTTAAGCCAATGGAAACCTAAAAATTAAATTACCTTTGAGTTTAACTGGTTTTTGACAAATATTATTGACTACAGTGGCTATGCAAGCTGAATAATGCACAAGGTACTAATTAACCTTGTTTGATAAATGCTGATTTTCATGCATGAACGTGTTGGAGCTGTTAAAAGGATTTGTTAAAACAAAAACAGTTGGATCATGGCCACTCTAGTCAAATAATGGTTTATCAAAAAACCTTGTAAATTAAATTGCTCGGAGCATTGAGTATTTTGTTCTCTAGAGAACCTTAGAAAAAGGTGTGCGTTGAACTTTTGAATGTTGGATGTGACACAATGCAAATACTAACCCTTCGGATCGTAGGTTCCTTCCTCAATTTAGGGGATTCAGGAAGCAGTAATCCAGTGAAACCTAGTTTCACTGAAAGACCTGTCATCAGGCAAGATGATTCCGGTGCAATCTCCTTCGAAGTTCGCTTGGCAGCGGATCCACAGCCTGACGTTTCTTGGTAATATATTTTTCAAAATCTTCTGTAACACGTGTATAAAAACTTGGAGAGGATATGTTATAGAAATTTGAATTTTACACTTGAACGCACGTGTTAATCTTTTTTTTAAAAACAAACAAAAACATCATTTCCTGTAATGGTAAGGTCGTTTCTTTTATATCTATTCCTCAAGGTTCCACAAAGGGAAAGTATTGTCAGGAAAGCGATTCCAATCAACTGTGACAAAAGAAACTACGAAAGAAGTATACTACTTGTCCCGTTTAACAATTCTCAATGCGGAGGGCTCGGACACCGGAGAGTACAAGGCAATTGCAAAAAATGTACATGGTGAAGCATCCGCTGTTGTGAACTTAAATTTTGAAGACGGAGTCAAGTAAGCCTTCAATTTAGATGATGGAATTTAATTACATTAAGTACCTAAATAAAATTAAGCATTTAGTTTGTTGTAACGTAAGCGTCATAAGCTATTGTCAATTGAGGTAAAATAACGGTTGTACAGTATAACCCATCAAGAAAATTCCTTGAAAGAATAATGAAGAATAAATAACGGATATATCTAAATATAATTTTGAAATAAATATGAATCTAAATATAAGGATGTATGTTTTATCAGACGATTATTTGTCGAGAACCACACACACGTAAACCAAAAATCTTGTTTTATCAGTTTTATCCGATTATTACAAATTCATCATCTGTAGAATTGGGAAGGTTTTTTTGTAACAATATTTTATGAATAACTTTAGTTTCCTGTTGTTTTAAGGGTCACGAAGAATGGCGAACAAGGCATAAGATATTTTAATAGGTTTTTTTTATAAATAAATATTGAGATTTATGATTGCTTATATTTATGTAGAATTCCAGAGGGAAAACCACCACGATTTCCAAAGAAGCCAACCATAAAACAACAAGGAGATCTTTTAGTGATGGAGTGCATTCTCGAAGCTCAGCCAATGCCAGATATTACCTGGTTTCAAGGGAGTCGAGCTCTTGCTGCGTCTGATCGACTCAAGATGACCCGAAAAGAGACGGGCAAAGACTCTTACCTATTGACGTTGCACATTTCAAATCCGTCGCTTGCCGACGGAGGAAATTACCGTTGTAATGCTGTTAACGCTTTTGGTGAAAGCAACGCCAACATTGCACTCAACTTTCAAGGTATCACCTCCAAAACACTCATACTAGTCTCATCATCCACCACAATCCCTATCCTTAATCCTTCTGTCAGTCGCATTTTAATTGTCAATGTCAGAGGTACGAGAGATAGGTATATATATTTCAGGGCAAAAGTTTTTACAGCGTATGACTCATACAATTCAAAACTATACAACAAATAACTGTAATTCAAATTTAGTACTAGACCAAATAGTGTAGGATTTTATAAGCAGTACATTTAAGAAATGATTAGAAATAGACAGTACAACTATACCTACATCTGATTAGATTATCAACATTAACTGCAGTTCTCAATTTTCAGTGATGAATACTATTATACAAGCTATATCAAATAATAATACACAAAGCAGTATTATGAACCGCCAAAAACAACTAGATTAAAGTCAAAAATGAAATACAAAAAAAACAACAACCCTCCGTTTCACTTCACTCACTGAAGTAGTTTTAGTCTTTTTTCAATTAAACAATTTGCATTTTACCCTACAAAGTTACTATTGTTTTTCTTAAAAATCCAACAGAATGATTACAATTTTATCGTTTGAAGTAGTATTAGTGGCAAAGCGAAAGACGAATGATAATTTGAAAAAAATGAAAATGACCATGATGAAAAGATTTTTTTTTAAATTTTATGTACGCACTATTATTTTGTTTTTATTTTGGTGCAATTGAGATGTTTAGTATTCAATGTGGTCACGATGATATGACGCATCTGATTGGCATCTACTTGTTTAGTGTAGGCGGATGAAGAGTTTTCGGGAAAATTCTTGAAAAACGATTGTTTTATTATAAAAACTCTACAATTAGCTAGCTCAACACCTACACAACTACACAGCTGCTACAAAATAGTGTATCTTGACCAACAGTTCTACGGAATTTCACTTACTATTGACACTTCCAACAGCATTGAATCATTTGTATTATCCAAAAATTTCTTATTCTTCTTCATACAATGATCTATGATTTGAGTTAACTTGCCAATTAAGTTTATCATTGTTATTATCATTATCATTTAAATAATAGAAAAAATACATGATTTTTTTAATGTGATGTGATATTTATAATAATGGGTTTTACATAAATGTCCGAGCAATGCATGTGAATGAATTGGATTGACTTTCGTATCCCAATATAGTTCTTATCAAATCCCTGCCTTGATAGATTTTCCATGTGTCACTCATGCTATTTAGTGTTCTTTTCTCATTGTTTAATGTCGTTATTGTTGCTCTAATTCTAATGTTGCTGACTTGCATTTATGTTTTTCTACTGAGAATGACTTGAGTCCCTCCGTTATGACAGTGAGGAGAATCATGGCCAGAAAATAACAAACTTCAGTTATATGTATAACTTGACACTTTACAAAACGAATATAAAAAATTTCTACTTTTAAAATTATGTATGTACAACAAAAGTATTTACAAATCGTCCAGAATATATTAGAAGATAATCTTAAAATTAGCTATACTGTAGAAATTAGATTTAAAAACCGAAACTTTTAGTAATCATTTTATATTGCTTTTAAGTTTTATTGGTTCTTGGTTAGTTAAAAAATATTATTATTTTATAAAAATAAGAATTGATGAGTCTGAATTAGGAATTGAAAAATAAAACAGATCTGGTATACAAAATCATAGGTTCTTGTTAAATCAAGTGTTTAGTATAAGATAAGCACAGGCTGTGCTGCACAGCTTACATCAACATAGCCATTACATGTGTATACATTATTTAAAGGATATATTTCGTAATGAACTTCAGTAAGAGCGTCAGAAAAGTATAAAATTTTAAAGGGAAAAAAACAAAGTTCAATAATTTGAAATTGATAAGAACTAACAGTCTTTGATTTCGTTATGAAAATTCAAAGTTGTCATTAATTGTACAGTCACAGTTTACCAGTTCTGTCTCATTTTTTTGGAAACGTTCACAGTGTTTATTACGACTCTTTTTATTGTAATAATTATTGTCTGTGAATGATTGAGTATCAACTCGTGTGAAAAACATAATTGTTTTTGGAACTCTGTGTCGTCCGTTTTCCCCTATCTGTGATGACTTGGATGAAATCGTAAACTGAAAATGACCATCATTATATTTCATTTTCTTTTCTTTGTCTCGACTTCAGATTTCGATTACCCTCTATCAACTTCCAATGAATCTTATTATCATTTTTTTTTATCATGGTGTTGTCCTTTATTTTACCTGAAATGTTCAACTGATTTTTTGAAATACCTGAGCAATCTATCCGGCAATGATTACTTATTTTGTATGCAGTATGATGTTATGTTGTACATTTTTTTTTATCTCACTTGACGTTCTTTTAAATTTCAATTTAAAGTGTGTTATCTTCTTATCTTTCATCCTGAACTGTGTTTTTCTGTCATAAAAAGATATATACTCTTTAATTTTATCGATGACAGTGTAATTAAATGAAAACTTTGGAGAAAATCACAGTATTATGTAATGGGTGTCTGGTCAAGGTGGAGACGATGGTGGAATCCCTCCTACGTTCATTGAGAAGCCCAAGATCACACCGAATTCAACGGGTACATTGATCACGATGCGCTGCCGATGTAAAGCCAATCCAGAGCCTCAAGTTACATGGTTTAGAGGAGCCTCACAGGTTACGGCTTCATCCAAGATGACCATGCGAACTGTCACGGTCGACTCAGATGTTTTTGATCTCATATTAGAGATAAAGGTAAGAAATGAATATTAGTCTGTGTATTAGTTCTTCATCGACTTTAAAATCATTCTATTCAAAAGATTAAAGTATAATCATTATAAACTCAAAATTCCAATTGACTTGACCTACAGGAGCCAGGTGGTGCCGATGCCGGTACTTACAGATGTCACGTTGAGAATACTCATGGAGAATCCAATGCGAATCTGAACTTGAATATTGAAGCGGAACCTGAGCCTGCTGGACAGGCGCCAACTTTCGCCGAGAAGCCACGAATTATTTCCGAACAAAATGGTAAACTCATCTTTATGGAATGTAAAGTGAAAGCAGATCCGAAACCAAATTTCATTTGGACTTGTGAGGGAACAGAAATCAAATCATCGTCCAAGTTTTCCATTTCCATCAAAGAAGAGAGTGGCGTCTACGTCATTCGACTTGATCTTAAAGTAGTTTACTTATTTATATTTCACACAGACATTACATTTTTTAAAAATTGCTTTGATGACAGGAATGAAAAAACGTTATGTTTAATGCAAGTGTGTGTCTCATATCAAAAGGTCCTATGGCTTGAATTTTAATTTACTTTTGATGAATAATCAAATTACAGGACCCTCAACCTGAAGAAAGTGGTCTGTATAAGTGTAATATTAAAAATGAATTCGGAGAAATTAATGCCAACCTCACATTAAATATTGAAAGTATGTTTTTATGCTATATGTTTACATTTTGCTGTACACATTTTTATAATTTGAGCTGTTGAAATTGAATTGAACTGTCATGTAAATAATACTATACAATGCACAGTTCATATACTTATGCAGGGTACATTATACTATTCCATGCTATTAAATTTTTAGTTGCACCACAAATCCAAGAAAAACCCAGAGTTATCCGAGTTGAAAAGAAGCGGACCATTGTTATTGAGTGTCATGTCCGATGTGCTGCTCCTCCAGAAGTTACATGGTTCCAAGAAAAAACTGTCATTAAGCAAGATAGTCGTAGATCCGTTCAAGTCCAACAAGTTCAAAAAGTAAGATTCAAAATTTGAATTCTTGTATAAACTTAAAATCATAAAGGCTATACAAGAGCTCAAAATGTACCAATCAAAGTTTGTTTTCTTTTTATCAAAATGATTTTTATATTCTGTCTTTTTCTTTATAGGGTGAATATAAAATTCAACTGGAAATTACTTCAGCCAGTAATGAAGATAAGGGTTCTTACAAGTTTGTTGCCAAGAACGAAAAAGGTGAAACAACTTCCCAAACTGTTGAAATCACTGAAATACCTGAGGATGATGAAAAGCCAAAACCAAAAGAAAAGCCGAAGGGAGACTCACCAAAATTTGCTCAAGGACTAAAGTCCACAGTAAGTTATTCTAAAACATTTTATTTCCGTTTTAAAGGTTGTGATTTACATTAAAACATTACTGGTTATAAAATAATTAAACTCTTTTATGTATCGTCATAGACCGTCGAAGAAGGCAAGAGTTCAGAGATGTATGTTGAATTGACAACAGTTGAAAAGTCTGCAGTTGTAATCTGGTACAGGTACGAAAGGATTTGTTTAGCAAAAAAACTGTGCAATAAGCAGTATTATTGAACAATTAGTGCAAAAATGTACTGCTTTCAGTTATTTATGATTGAAAACAAGTGTCAGTACTTTGTAATCAGGCATATTTTTGTGAATTTTCTTTATAGAAACTCAACAGTGATACGAGAGACAAAAGAAACTAAAATTACTTTTGATGGAAAGATTGCGAGGTTAGTGATATCAGATACCAGAAAGGAATTTTCTGGTACGTACAAAGTTCAAGTGAAAAATGAATTTGGTCAAACTGAGTCAGAAGCTGAGCTCACAGTACAAGGTAATTTCATATCAAATGACATTTCAAAAATAACGTTAAAAAATGTTGTTCATAAATTTGATATAAAAATAGAATGAGATTAGTCATTTCATTTGCTGATGGAAATTTAATTTTGTTCTACCACAGAAAAAAAACCAGAAGAGAAAAAGAAAGAGCCCGAAAAGAAAAAACCAGAGGAAAAACCTGTAGAGAAAAAAGAAGAAAAAATAGAGGAAAAGAAACCCGAAGAAAAGAAGAAAGAACCAGAAGAGAAAAAGAAAGTAGAAGAAAAGAAACCAGAAGAAAAAAAGAAAGTGGAAGAAAAGAAACCAGAAGAAAAAAAGAAAGTGGAGGAAAAGAAGCCTGAAGAGAAAAAGAAAGAGCCAGAAAAGAAAGTGGAGGAAAAGAAAAAAGAGCCCGAAAAGAAACCAGAGCCTAAGAAGGAGCCAGAAAAGGTTAGTCAATATTTGTCTAGTTGCTATCTTGTATAATTCATATCAATACCATTCCATTACATAGGAAAATGTGTTGGTCCTTATTTCATCATTTTTATATCAATGAATGTGGTCAACTTCTAATGATGCGCTAAAATTATCTGAAATGTATTTTTAAAATACTACATACTTTTACAATGGTAAAACGGCTTCAAGTACCATTCACCACACAGACTTAGTAATCATGAACGTACAAAAAATTGGGTTTATGAAGTAAAGATAAGTTTCAAGTTACAGATATCACTTCAGATGAGGCTTTTAGGTACACATGTTTTAGAAGTCAAACAAGGTGCTTTGCTTTAAACAGCTTTGGAGTTGCTTTGTTTTGAAAATTTATCATGAAATCCTTGTCCTGTATCAGATTGTGGGAAATATTGGACTCAATTAACGTTTTACTGTAAAGTGTAAACATTTGTGATAATATTGGTATTCAAACGTAGATACAGGAGTTCAAGTCAGTGGTGGACGAACCATCTGAAGAAAGTCCCGAAGAAACGACGGTAAACTTATTGCTTATTGGTTTTGCCGAGCATTTCTCATCACTTTCTCCACAATTTACTACCCGCTAATCTCCATTGCATTCTCTCTTTTTCAGCCTACTTTACTTATTATTGTACTAATACCTTGTCCAGTCTGTCACTATCATTTTCTCTACTCTTAGAGTTTTAATTTGTGGTTGAATTCTAGACAACTACAATTGTAGAACTTTTTTTTCGATCGTATGTGAAATAATCTCCGTAAAAGCTATCTCCTAATTTTTGGATTCACGTATTATTAATGACAGTCTGAGAAATGCTAAAACATGATAATTGATTTTTTTTGAAATTTGTGAACAGACGCAAAGGTAAAATTGTATTTACTGAATGGTATAGTTATGTAGTGGAAGAATACATACTGTGACATATCTTAACGATCAGGATGAAGTTACAGAGGATTCGGCTTTACTGTATCCGTAATTCCTTTTTAAAAATTGGTACTCAGCCACTAGCTCAGAAAGAGAGAGAGAGAGATGCTTTTACCGTTGCTTGCTACTTCTATGTTCTCCATGCTCTGCCACATAAGAGTAAGCATGTAACTCTAAAATAACTATAGTTGCATGTTATTACTCTTACATGCCATATGATGCAATGGGAAATGTTTGTGTAAGTGAATTGGCTGTGCAAAATTTAGACAAAGCCAAGTAATTTTAGAAAGTTGAGTGTATGAGTTATCCTATGAAATTGTCTCACTGTCTGCACTTCTGGGTCGGTAAAGGCTTAAAATAGCCTCGCAAGATTTTCGGAACTTTTTATTCTTCTTATTTTTGCCCCGTCTTTTTTCTTCATTTCTATCACTGGCGTATCTCGTAAACTTATACATTCTTTTTGTGTCTCCTGTTGAGTACGAGTGATTTGAAAACGTATTTATATTTACACTTTCAATATGTACCCATATTAAAATAGATAATTGATGCTAGAAATATGTATGTGTAATATGTGTATATGATTGTTTTCAAACATCATGTATAAAAATTCTACCTTTTTGTAAGCCTAAAGTTATTTCTAGGTGGTAATTCAATATTTCAGTAAAAAAAATTCAAGTATTTAGCTGACAGTGGGACAATCAACTTTCGAATCACAATCTACAAATGCTTGTATAGAACCCTTAACAAAATACAAATTCTCTACATAAAACTCAATTCAAAATTATGAATGTACGAATGAATGAACTACTTTCTACATAGCTTTCACTGCACATTGGCATTATTGATACAACCCACACATTTTTGAAATTAAATTCTGCCGTCCGCAGGTGACCCTAACTTAATATTACATGTATTGACCAAATAAAACTAGAGCGAATTGACATGATGATATGATAATGATGTGACGAAGGATGTCATATTTTGTAGATAAAGTAGAAGTTGAAAGTAATCAGTTGAAAACTAAAGGTTGTTGGTTAACGAGGTCGAAGTATGTAGTCCTTATGCACAAGTAAAAATAAATAACAGTAATTGACATTTGATGTTGAATAACCGTAATATTTGATGGTAAGTGGTAATTATTAAACTGGATTAATTCAAATAAAAGTTAAAAATCAAGTAAATAAATATGTAGTAAATAATAATGAAGAATATGACGATGTATCACATCTTCGTAGTACTAATGGTTGGTAGTGTAATGTAATTTGAATGGCCGTAGTTGAAACCTTTTGATAAGAGTTTCTTTTGTGGTTGTCTTTTTCTTTCTTTCTTCTTGGATGGATTTGTTTTTTTGGTCAACGTCATCCCATTCCCCGTACTGTAGAAAGAGAAAGTGGATGAGAAAGTGCCGGCCAAAGTTGTGGATGAAGTAAAAAAATTGAAGCTAGGGGCGAAAGCCAAGGCTGAAGAAACTACGGAAACTAACGAACCTAAAACTCTTAAATTTAAAAAATCGAAGGGTGGATCACTAAAACCACAGGATGAACATACATTTGAAATACCAAAACTAAAACCACCGGCAGTGATTGAACCCCTGGATACTCCAGACGAGGATGCATTAAAACTCAAATCTTTTACCAAACCCGGAGACGGGGAAAAGAAACCAGAGAGTAGAGTAAGTTATAACGCTTCTAGCTTTGTATTTTGTAATAGTTTAAAACCGAGTACAAATTAAGCATTTGTACGCGGATGGGCGGTTCAAAGCTATATATTTTAATACGATTTGATTATTAGTATTACGAAGCAATCGATGGTTGAAGCGTCATTTTAAACATGCTTTAGTATTTATGACAACATTTATATAGGTTTGAAAGCTCCAAAAAGTAGCTGAAACATTTCTATATTTTGTAAAAGTTGTATTTTTTGTTTTTTGTGTTTTTCTGACGAGTAAAAACATAGAATTTGGGTTTTGTATGATTATATGCTTTAAACTTCTGAATATTAAAACGTAGCCTTTGAGCTGTGAGTTTTTTTGTAACCTGTGACTTATAAAAATGTCGTCAGGCGTGTCGGAGTTTAATTAGCTAATTAGAGTTGATTTTGTTGGTTTTTCTTTGCGTTGGATTTATTGCGTAGATTCAGGATAAAAAGACTGAAGCTCCGAGACCTCCCAAGATCATCGAGGGTGATGATTTGAATTTGGATAAGGTTCGTTTTGGGCTTGATGTCAAAGTAAGACTTGCTTTTTCTAGAATTTTCTTTAATTATTTCTAGCTAAATGTACATAGTATTATTATGCGTGTGTACTTAGTTGTATGTGTACTGTGGAAAATAATTCCACGAGGTTTACTTAAGTATCTATATTCCGAAACTTGTCCAACGATTACGATGAGCACAAGGAACTTTTCTAATTTCTTTCGTTTTTTTAAAGCTTTTTTTTATTGTACGTATATAAAGAGTTTCAAATTCTACGCATAGTTTTGATAACTTTCAGTATAGTTTGTCTTGTTTGCCAATATTGCTACAGTTTATGCTCTTCGATGCGCGGCTCCATGTTTGTATTTGTGTACCCAAAAGGTCATAAATGATATATATAGGTCTTTAAGACACTGTCTTACATAAATATAGACGTTGAATGCGAGTAGATCATCCAGACATTTTATATGTTACTGTCGAATTGTGTCCGTGGTATATTTAAAGAGTATATACCAAAGTATTACGAATAGCATAGAAAGTAATAGACACTATGTCACAGGTAAAAGATTGTTTCAATAATATCTGTGTATATTGCGGCTTCAAAAATATGGGAATTAAGACAAGTCCTTTCACATGTGTTTTAATTTGAAGGTCACACAAACAAAACAGTCAATTTTTCTTGACAGTACAATGAGTATATGACATTCATGACATTTACATTACATATAGCTGCCAGAGTTGCCCGAAGTGACAGAAAGTGAAGATTCCGAAGAAGAAGAGGCAAGTGATGAGAGTGTTGTAGAAGTCAACAATAAGCGGATACCTGAGGTCAAGGTGAAAAATATACTGAAACTCATTTACATTTTACAGAAATCACGACTATACTGTACATATTTTCTAGCTAAAGAGAAGCTATGTACAAAATGTACTTAGCCATATATTTTTTCCATTTACATATTTTGAATTTCAATCACTTTTTACTAAAACATTTTTTGTTTTTAGTACTATTATTTTATTGATATAATATATATAAAGTTCAAAATTTATTTTTCGTTCATTTTTACTTTATTTTATTCTTTTGACCAATCTTTTGTATAAAAGTTTTTGTAATTATTTATCAAAATTTGTTTTGTAAATTTTGGTATTTTGTAATTTGCAATTAATTTGGTTTTGTACTGTAGATATAAAATTATGCTGAATTAATTTTTGAAGTAATTTTGAGAAAGGGTGTAATACAAACGCACGATCAGATTCACTCAGTTAAACTATTTTCAGTAACACAATTTTTGAAAACCAACTTAACCAGAATACAATGTACATAAGTATTTATACATAGATTTATATTATTGTACAAGTTGCTGAGTGCTTGACAATTTTGTACAATGATTAATTTTCCGCCTTTGCTGATTTGACACAATTTACAATTGACAAACTGAAAAGCTACACTTGAAGTTAGCCATTTGCCACAAATGTCGTGTAATTCGACAATGACATGAGTAACAAGTATAAGTACACAGCTGGCATCCTATAAATCTTTTACACACACGCGACATTACCATTACCTGACCCTGGAATAAAACTATCACGTATTATACATCATGTTATTATTTAACACTTTGTACTAAAGTTCCAAATGTTGGAATACATAAACGATTCGGATGTATAATCTAGAATCTAGATAGTGTGAGGATTAGTCATTACTATATCCGTATATTTTCTGTAACATCTTAGCAATTGTAGAGCGACGTTTACTTTGCTTAAAAACAATGACGATTATATTTGACTATATTTATCTTTTAATTTGTTACATTTTTCAATGTTCTATAGTCATTTTGATTTGCTTATATAGAGTATACTGTGGAAAAGGAAAGCAGAAGTCGTTAATTGTAGCTAATTATAATGGTAACTACGACATAATTGAGTATAAAATTACCTGAAGTCAATGACGTGTACATTTGTACAAATAGTTTCAGGCTTTCATAATTAATTTGTTTTAAATGCAGTCGACTCAATTCATAGCTAGTTTAGCAAGTAATTAAAGTTTAATTCTATTCGACTTCATTTTTATTGAATAATTTATGCCTCTTTACTAGTGCCCGTTTGCCCTAATTGATTCGGGATTCGAGTTTTGTCAATATGAAAACATGCCACATGATGATAGAATCTATACAACACGGGTTCTAAAATTCTAATTCGCAATCCATCGTACAAATTAATTAATCAGTTCGCGCATTGGCAGTGACCGAATCATATAATGTGTCACATTATAAAAAGCTTCACATAACCGTAACATCTCTAGACTTGTTTAGTATAACCCATAACCTGAATTTTTATTTTTTATTATTGTTATTATCATTATTTATTTAAATTTATCTTGTATCATTTCTTATACTGTACAATTTTATTTTGTATTTTATAAGACTTTGAAAACAATTTTAAGTCTACTTTTGTGACTGTATTTACATATGAATATGGAATATTATTTCTATTTATTTTAATATATACAGCATCAAGTAGTGTGTATGGAATGTATGGAATTGACTGCGTGCAAATGTTAAATTTTGGTGATTGGGACATTGGCCAAACCTTGGCTAAACTCAAATTCAGACAAATATGCGTGTGTATGTTTAAGTATGTATGCGAAGAGAATAATTTGCACAAAACTCTTTTTGCCAACAATAAATACTGTAAACTGCAAATTCTTTCTATGTGTAACTTGAATAGGTAAGTATAATTCTAGGTACATCATATGTGGAGAAAATACTATACTCAATTCATTGCAAGTTTTATACTTGAAAATTTATTTGCACCCACATTGAAGAATGTTTGAATCGTTCAAATTCGTTCGATTAGTATTAAAAATAAAGCAACATTTTTCTTTATCTTCATACTCCACTAGAATTCAGCAGTTTTACAGTACTTTGCTTATGGCTTCAAGTTATAAATGACGAAATTCTGTGCGCAAGTTGTAAAAATGTGTATTTGCATGGTTAATACTTTTTTCAAAGGATGACTCAAATGATAAGAATTCCATTTTATTTATGATTTGTAGAAACCGGGAGCAGAGAAAAAGCCAGAAGAGAAGGTAATTAAGCTACATGGATATTTGTTCATTTTTAAGTATGAATTTTCATTATAAGACGGAAAAAATGAACGACAACGTGTCTGTATTATGAATTATTATACGAATTTGAGGAGTTATTAGTTTGAGTTTACTCGAGAGGGAAATGAAATTGGGAAAAGTTCCATCATCACCAATCATCAGTCATCGTAATTATTACTGACTGTCCTGCTCAGGTTTTGTCATAAGACTTAGATATATTGAGATATTTTTTTGCATTACTTAATGAGAAACAATAGAGGGAAAACCATATTATTGTTTCGTGACTGAGGTATACAGATGAAGTTAAGAAAAATACCATACTTCACTAGAACTTTCACTTATTGAAGGTCATGGCATAAAATAGTCTATTGCATAGCATTACAAGGTAGAGACTAGAATTGCATATAATAGCCACCAATAATAATAACAAATATTCTAGAATTCAGACTAGATTAACTATATGAAAATGAATTAGTGTTATGTATACGTAGCGTAAGCTACACCTTTTGAAAGTTATACCTTTGTAGTTTGTCACGGAAATTCGTATAAACTATATTCAAAAGAAATTACAACTTGTCTTCTTATTATCTGCACTATTCTTTGGCTTTGACTTTAAATGTTTGTCTTCGGCACCCATAGTTGCATTTGCACTCAAAGCGTGACATTTCGCACTGTATGTACATTCATGTTCCATGTATTTGTAGGCAGTTGTGACAAATTTATGTATTATCTGTACGTGTATTTTGAATCATTACAAGTTTATTTTTAGTCACCTTTCTCTTGTGTCTAACTGTCTACTATATACTGCATTATCTTTGTATGTACTTTTATTCATTTCTTCAATTTCTTGTTACATCTATCGTATATAGATCGTCTTCAATTTGTTATCATTCTAGCTACCCCCGTCATTGTAGATTTTTGTGTCTTTGAATCGTTAGTACCTCTTTTCAGACATGTGGGTCTGCATTCTAGCGTGTCACGTGTAGAAATGTCATTGTTATATATTTGTCACTCACTTTATCTGTCCTCGTAGCACTCTCTTCATCTATATCTTTATAGTTGTTGTCGTAGATTGTATATCATGTACGAATATCCAATGAGTAAACAATTAACTGCTATCGATTCACCAGCAATGTCGTGCTGGTGAACCGATATATTTTATAAAAGTACTTCTATAGTGAAAACACCTGAATTCAGCTTTGTTTCACTGTTTAAAGAAACATTAGATGAAATTAGTCGGCCGAAAACAAGTGATAAGCTGCAAACAGCTCATTTGGTAAAAGTTAATTTAATAATATTAAATTAAATTTTGTTCTGTAAATGTTTACTCATTGTCACCGTAGTTTAGAACTATTGTTGTTTAGAGTTGTATGTATAATAATGTATCTGTGTACTTATGTACAAATTTCTCGTAAAAATGTAGATTGTCAATGTCATTTTGATTTTTTTCTTTTAAAAAAATGAAAGCACTTTAGTTTTTAGAAGTATTACACAAAAGTTTGAGTAGTTGATTGTCTGTGACGTGATTTCCATGTGTCGTCTTGTGTATCCCGATGTCTTGTAGAAAATAGCAGAACCTCAAGTCAAACCAGGAGAGAAACCTAAGGTTGTAGATGCTAAGCCGAAGGTAGAGCCGCCTCAGATACAAACTCCTGATTCCAAATCTAAACTTCAAAGTAAAACTCCTCTCTCTGCCAAAGATAAAAAGGTATAGTATTAAAAAAACACAAAAAAATCCGCTATGGTCCCTTGCGTCTTGGTTTCAATATTTTCTACGCTTTCTATTCTTTCTTCTGTGAACTAGCTATATGTTTAAAGTTTCTTTGTAAACTTTCTTTGATTCCTGTGTCCTTTTTAATTCTGAGTCGCTAGTTCAAAATTGCCTATGTTCGCTTGCATGTTGTGGCTGGGTTATTGCTTCACTTTCTCACATGTTTAGGCTTAGGTAATCTAAATTATAAGTAAGATGTTGCTTCCCCCTATGTTTTTCAGCAATGATAATTCATATCATCATTCTTTCATAATCAGTTTTCCCAACTTCAGCGATAGGATATTTAAAAGTGGAATTGATAAAAAGTTATAATTGTCCAGTGTGGCAAAAAAAGGCAAGCAGTTTTTGGCATGCAGCAGAGGAGTAGACATGTGAAATACATACGTACATGTGTGTATTTCGCTTTATGATTTAATTGTTTCATTATTGACTCAACGAATATGAAGTAGGCAATTAAAAAGTATAGCTGAAGGAGCTTGAAAGGTAACATGATACGTTGTGTAGTGATACTCGTATAATCGTTTGACATAAACAACCATCGAATGACAGAGTTGACACACGCACCCTCGACGTAGCCATCGTCGACAGCAGAGAATGAGATGTAGAGGAATTGCGAATTCATCATCGTACAGAAAGACAGGAGACAAGTGATGGGAAGGTTGCTCTTGTACACATTGACATTGAGAAACCGTCTTGATCTTGGCACATACCAAGCCATCTTCATCTCATCTCGCCGAATACCATATTTAATATGTACAGGGTCTATACTAGACTACAAAAAAACTGTTCAAAAAATCGTGTATATAACAAATTCAATGTACTATTGGTATGTGTGACTTGTAAGATTTTAACTATCAATATGTTTATTACATCAGCCACTCATCCATCTTTGAATAGTGATACAGTCAGTACACTTGAAAGGCTCACATCTGTTTTCGCATAATCTCCGAAAGGATTATTGTACACGAAAAATTACACGAGCACACGCGATTTTATGCCAGGTAGATTTTCACTGTGGAATAGACTCTTGAGTATGAACGTACTTTCTTTCGATTCAAATACTTTGCACTTTTTCATGTCATTATCATTTCTCGCAAACATTGTTGCCTACTTTTATTTCCCTTCCGCATGAGATTATTTCTTGTGGAAACTTGAGAGACTGATTAAATCACAAATGTAAGTAGGTACATTTGACTTGACACGGGATTAAACTGTTTGATTTTATTTGCTACGTCTCTAGAAAGAAAGAGATTTGAGTTAACAAGAAAGTTTCACTATTATGGCACTTGCCACAAGCTTTTATTTCTCCATTGTTTTCATTGTACTGTAAAAGATTTTTCTAAATCTTTTCCGATTCGGTTTTAGCTTTTGTATTTGTAGATACTAGATACCTACTGTGAAATGGACTTGACATGAATTTTATTTTCATATCTAAACAACAATAGAAAACGGAAGTGAGAAGCAAGGCCAAATGAGTGGGTATTGACTGTAATTCAAAGCAAGAGAAAATACTAATCGGCATGATGACGAATGAGTAGAGCAAAAGCATTCTGCAAAAATTGCTTGTAATAATATTACAAACGGTGATAGCTGATAACTAACGAATAGCCAAGTGTGCAATGCACTTATGAACAAAATGTATATTATATTTAGGTACGTGTTTTGCAAAGCTGTATCTTCTTTTAGCTACTTGATCTATGTTACAAGTATAAAACATTTTTAGCTTGAGAGGATCACACAGCACACTGACAGCTCCTATATTTATAATAATATGAAAATCCTATCACATGTACAACGATGCACCTATATTCAACTCTGTTAAGGCTGTAAAGTGTATTACAGAAAAGAAATTTGCAAAGACAAAATTTGAGTTCGTTTTCACAGTGGTGCAAATATTCAGTCTTTCGTAATAAGCTTAAAATTTTGAAGATGGTAGTCAAGGTAGACAGAGATACCAGAATGCAAATTAGTAACTCGAAAATGTTTTACCTACTTTTTTCTTTGATCTCTTGAGTGTGATATTTTGTAGGCAATTCATTTCTTTCACGTTCAGCATGGGTCTTCTTTTTATTGTCATTCCAACAGGAAGTTCCAAGTACTCTCAACTCTTTATATGCATTGGCTAATGAATGAGCTGAAAGTATTGATAGAGACTGACGTAAATGCAATTGTAAATTCAATACAGCTGCAATGTGACAAATTGCAAGAGTTCTGTGCCAGTACGAGCGCAAATTTGAGATATAAATTGAAAGATGAGCATTTTAATTAGGATAGTGTGCACACACAAAAAAAATACAAAATTAAACAGCTATGATAAAAAAATAAAGCACTAGAGTCCAATTCAAATTTTATAGAAGCACGTATCTGTAGTTTGAACAATTTCAATAAGGAGGACAATCCAGACTCTGTAGTATATAAGTAAGTTTAGTTAGAAAGACTTTTGCCAAAAAATCAAATTTGTGTAAAGTTTTGGTTGTAAATTGTGAAATCAAGAGGCGACGAAAAATACAGCATACCAAAAGTATTGCTTCTATGCATCTTTGGAATGCAACGGCAACCCAACTATACATTCTATACCAAAAGTATCTGTATTATGCACACACATGAATGTGTTCCTCTTTTGTATAGTTTGCGTGTAGAGAGTTGGATTTTTTAGTTTGATTCGGATTTGAACCAATTCAATTTCAAACTACTAACTGTGAACTGAGCACGAACTGAAATGAAGGCTATTGCAAAAAATATCAACATAATGACTACCACTGGGTACTTTTTGTTCCCAGGGAACATGACAAATTCTATGGGCCTGGTTAATCGTAATAATAATAATATTATAGTTTCATAATGAAATGATTCAAGTATAAACATATTTAAAAAATAGCACATTTAACAAACATGATTTTTTATGTTAATGTTGTTTTTCTCATTTTCCTCGACTATATATCTCGTATAAATTACATGTACATATTTACATGCTTATAATTGTACTCTGATATTTTAATGGGAAAAGAGCGAGTGTTGTGCATTTGGAGTACACTTGCACAGTTGTACAGTAGTCCATGTGGTCTTCGTCTTCATCGTCAGTTTTGTTCTAATTAACCTGTTCCGTATGTTGCGAATACGAAGTCAGTATAGTCTTCTCGTTCGTTCTCTATGTCCCTCTGTTCTTGTTCATTCTGTTGATCTTGGCGTGGATTGACAATCTCTTACCAATGGAAACAACTCCACCTTCCCAGCTACTTACCCCGTTGTTAGTTAGTATCTGTAGTACTCAGTTTACATGCAGTTGTTGAGACAACATGTAGCATACATATGCGTTTTACGTGTAACTATACAAAAAGTTTTTCAAGCATATGCCTTTGCCTTCCTCCTCTTCTTGCTCTTGTTCTTCGTCTACTATTAATATTAAATTAAATTATTATTACCTTATTACTTGCTCATCTGTCTATCTTTGTCACTTTCTCAATGTCTTTACCCCTGGATCCTGTCAGATGTTTATTTTTAAGAAGCTTTTCCTTCAGCTATTTGCATACCTACTTTCTCGTTTCATTGCTCATTGTTCATTCTTCCTCGTCGACTGCTCATCTTCTACTTTTTCTCCTCCTCCTTCTATTTCATTTATTTCTTGTGGTATGACTCTGACATCATCATATCCTCGTCGTATGCTTTTCGGAGTGGTGTCCCCGTAAATATATATTATTGTACAGTTCTGTTTACGATGAGCTCTCAACACTTGACTTTTTTTACAGTGTATTTTATGGATTCCCAATCCAATATCGTGCTGTTTTGTTATGGTCCATATGATATATACTATATATGACTTGCTCAAACTAAACGTAGATTTGAATCTTTAGCTTGGCAGAAGATTTCACGTGCAATTAATATTAAAACTTCAAACATTTTGACCTAGTCATACTTGGTACTGGTACTAGTATGGAATCTTGATGTGATTCAATCTGTATAGTCGTCATCTCATTTCATTCACTGTCATCTGTACTGACTCTTGTTTGTCATTCGTATGCCTTCTGATGTAGCGGTTCCTACAAAGTTTTATTACTTTCCCTTGTAGTCTAAGTTTACTCAAAAGAACTCATGTATACTGTGTGCTGTGTGTGCAATAGTTTTGTACTTTATTCATCTCCTCGAACATTTCAAAGTTGTAACTGAATAGAGAAAACGTGCGTGTACATCTAAATCTATTTATTTGTACATAAATCCTATTCGTGTTTGTTATTATTTCATACAAAATATTTTATTATATTTGTTTGCTCAATAAGTTTTAGCTGTACTGTTTATTGTGTTGGCTTTTTTTAGTCGTAACGGTTGTTAATTGTTGCACTTTATCACCATGCTTTTTATGTTGCCTCTCTTTTATTTATTATTTCATACGAATTAATTTACATTTCCTGAATATAGGTTATCTATGTATGTTTATAAATGAAATTTGTTCAAACTTTGAGGCGTGAATTTTGAATTTCAATTATTCTCCATCTCCTTCAGAGGAAACAAAAGGTTCAGCACGATGTTATTTAGTAACTATTGATAATGTAAAATGCATTTTCCCCCCTGTCATTTCCGTGCATACTTCTTCGTGTTCATTTGGTTTTAATGTTTTTGCATACAGATATTTGGATTGTCAAGTTATTTTTCACTAAATACTACAGTTAACTTTCATTCTTCTTCGATGGGAAAGTAAAATTAGTGAAACGGGCAACGAGGAAAGTAAGCAAAACTATAGAGTGAAGGAACGTTATGTATCGTTTCTTTGTATTGATGCTATCATGAGCTGAATGCTAAAATGCTAAAATAACATTTCGAAATGGTTTGTTTGTGCAAAAGAAAGAAAGAGTGTGAAATAATAGAACATGTGTATAATGGAAAATACAGCTTTGTAACGACAACAGGGAAAGATATTAATGATATATAATTCTGATAGATAAACAATTAATTTGATGTGTTGATGATAATGATACATAGACGAAACCTGCCATTGTGGAGCCCCCGAAATTAGAGGTATCCCGGGAGAAAACACCGGTGGGTGATCGCAAGGGATCGTTGGCTCCGGGTAGCGGCCCCTCATCCCGACGAGGATCTCTCATTCTTATTCCACCCGAAGACATGATGGGAAGGAGGCCATCGCTTATTATTACGGATGAGGTATTTACATCTAACTCTCAATACTTTCCAAGCCTCGTCCTCCGTCCCTATAACTTTAATAATTACTTTACGTCCAATGTGCCAGAGTGCGCGTGAAAATTTGAGTAAAAAAAGTAATTATTATTGTAGCCTCAAATGAATCAAATATTTTCTTTTGTGACCTCATCACAATTAATTAATCTAGTCACTTTGCCAATGAAAGTTTAGTTCAAGTTACGGAAAAAATCTGATAAAGTAACAAGTGAGAATCTATTTCACATGAAGCAATGTACCTATATGACAAAGGGCAGTAGTTTATTCGATATTACCTATATTAAAAATAGGGTTTTCTATTTACGAAATTTCAGGAAACTAAGAAAAAACAAATTGTGATAATGTAACGACTTCAGTACTGTTATTATTCAACTATTCCTATAAAACGAAACGAATTACATTTAAGATTGTAGGGACAAAAGTTGGATCGAAATTTTTATCGCACACTATTGATTGAGTGATGTCCATGGTTTGCTGTTAAAATATTTCATGTTTCTGTGATATAGTGCCCATTCATTTTCTTACAGTTCAAATACAAATTTGGCTCAGTGAATATGAAATACCTTATTATTTCCACTGCAAAGTGAAATAGTTTTGACTCTCATGATTCAAAATTCGTAATGATTTAAAAAGAAAAATAGTAAAAAAGTTTTGCCCGGAGGAATTATAACTGAGGAACACATTTTTTCAAAATGGTAATGTATCAAAATGTTTTTTATCATTATTAGATGAAGTTATACAATGGTAATATTATCCACTAATGTAAAAGTCATGAGTTCTTAGAATGAGAATCATTCATAATGAATGAGTGGTAAAATGAGAACAGAGAGGTGGTACTGAAAATCGAAAAATAATGCGATTATTTTGCGGCACTTTGTACAATTAGCTGTAATGTGTATAGTTTAAAATGATTAATTTTATTCCCCACCCTGCGCTGCGAATGATTTGATATGTAGTTTGTTTCAAATATGAAATGAATGCACTGATGATTTATTTTGTTATATATGAATGTAAGAGATCAGGATCAGAGCCTGAGACAATTCGGGTTTAGGTGTTTGTTATTTGTGATTGAGGAGGTACACAGACTACTGGTTGATTGACTTTGGTTACCAATAATATTTACAAGTTTTTGAGGAATTACGGCGGCCATGAATTTCTACAATCTAAAATAATTCTTACGTGACAAGATTGAAAACTTCATTTAGCAGTACGCCAATCCCTTCTAATCGTGTTAGATGCCAACAACGTCCGTTTAAAAACTCAAATTCGACTTAGTTCACTACACACACGCTTAGTACTTGATTTTTAGTGTTGTGTAGCAAGTTCTGTAGCAAGTTCTGTATTAAAAGATACTTTTGCTTTTTCACTGTCTACTGATTAGATGTAGGCAACACTTGAATCAGTAAGTACTATTGTGCTGTCGAGTTTTTGCTGTGAATCAATTATGTAATAGTATTTTATCATTTATTGTTCATTTATTTTATTTTTGTTGTCTTTCACAGCTTTTTTGTTTTGAAAACTTTTGTTTTTTGAAAAAGAAATCAATATATTTTGAAAAACTTAAAACAACCTGATTTGAAATGTAAAACTTTGAATATATGTGAACGTAGGAACATAGGAAACTCAGACCTGGTGAAGTATTGGACGACAAAAGGGTGAGTAAGATTTTAGGAAGGTTTAGTTGTTGAATTGAAAGGCTACGTTAATTGCGTTTGTCACGCACTAAATAACTTCTCTTTTTTTTTTCTCTTTTTTTTTAATTTTTTTTTTTTTGAAAAAGTGAATAATTATTTTTATTTGTATTGACGTTCGCATTTATAATGGAGAATGCACAATCTCTTTCACACCAATAATATTTTATGTTGCTACCTGATTTACGTATACCGCACTCTTGCCTAAAATATATCTATATATAAATACAATGTAGATATACTATGGCGATGCTATATGAATAATAAAAAACTCTTACCTAGGTTCTCTGTTAATATGATATGATTGTATGTTGATGATGTGTATAAAATTGTTATATAGCTAACTCTATGAGAATTCTAGTCTGAACAAACTTGGATTCCGCTAAAAAAAACTTTCACTCAGACTCACTCTGATGTACTTAAAAACTCTTCATGTATATTTAACGTATTTTTATCCTGGAATATTGAATTTAAAAACCAACCCAAAACGTGCAATTTAAATGTACGTACAATAAGTGCACTGTGATATTAATAATAATTGTGACTTGATTCTATACTAGATTTCGCATATTTGTGCTATTTCCCAAAATACCGAAAGGAAATCAAAATTGGAACCTTTGATTGGCGATTGCTACTTGTTTATATTACTATTATAAAATATACAAGTTGCAAGAATTGACTATTATTACATATTGCCAACTACTTAATTGCAAAACAGTTTAATTTATAATCCAATTTTTAACTAAGCGTAATATGAATATCACTGTAGGGCTTTGTTTGCCCGCACGAGATGAGGCAATTTGTAATACACGTCCTCTTAATTAATTGACAATACTTCCTAAAATGTCCAATTACTATGACTTATTTGTGTTTTCTTCAATTTCAGTTGCTTCTGAAATCAGGCTCGCACATTTCTAATTTATTGATATTCGTTTAGCTCGTATTATTTCTTCTTTCATAGTAGTATAATATAGTGTATTCCTTTGTGAATCTTAAATACACGCTCCGTTCGTACCTAGACTCATCGTTAATATTAGCTTAATTGTTCATTTATTTATTTTTATTATTTCGTTTTTTCCCTTTGGAAATGAATGAAAAAAGAGAGACAAGAAATCATTCAATTCGTTTCGTATTGCGTACCTCCTCCCCTTCACACTAAGATTAACCGACCTCGAAATCGCTGCTCTGTAATAGTTACGTTATACTATATATACATTACAAAAGTTTACGTGAATACCGTCAAAGTGTTTGATTGCAATTTGCCACAATATATATATATATGAGACTGCAAGTACGTTACACACAACATGACTACCATGTGCGTGTCCGTACTGAATTTTTTGTTATGTCACACGTCTTCAGCTTTAAAACCATATGAGTTGTGTAAGTATGATTTGTGTATTTATATATTTCATTTCTGAACTTGGATTGTAATCCGCAAATCAGTTGCAACAAGGATCGCAATTGTAAATTCAAATGGTTTATATTGATCAGTTTATTTATGTCCATGTTTCGCATCTCTTGACTAAGTTGATTGACCCACAAATATGAAAGTTCGTTTTTGTATTTTAATGACAAATTAATGCATTCCATATCTACTGTACATATGTCTAGACTGATGTCTGATTTCTAGACGGACATATACAGAGATTAATTTTGTAGATTAACTGAACGTATTATGACTTATATATATATATAAAAAGACTTGCACAAATATGATTTCTCATTATATTTATGTTATAAATTTTAATAAGTTTAATCAGTTTTTGGGGTCGTGAGGGCTATTGTTTTATAATACAATTATATACATATACATACATTTTAAATTTGAATGCAGTATAGGTACATACAAAAAAAAATTAAACGTAATATCGAGTATGTATGTACCTACCGTTATATTTTTTATGTTTTTTTTGTATAAACAAAGTTAAAAAACGATATATAATATATATACTTTGACTCGTGCGGTAGTCAAAAGAGAGATGATAACAAAAATATATGACTAAGATGGGTTACTTTACCTTTTTACCACAGAGTGGAAAACTTCGACCCGGTGAGCTTATTGATGACAAGGTGAGATATATCTACGCCCGTAGATAACAACCCGGGTTGTTAGGAAAAGAAAATATTTTTTGAATCGTGTACACACATTTTTTTTTTTTTTTTGTGAATATGTATTTATACTGTAAAACAACATTATTGTATTTGAAATAGAAGTATCTTATTATTATTAATTTAGTATATGTACACACACCCACTATCATTCGTTCGTTTTATATATATTGATTCATACAATATTATTATTCGGACAGTCACTGCACTGAACTTTACCCTAAAATTCCTCTCCATCAAGTTACTCGGAAATGAAATCATAACTGTTTTCGCAACGTCGTCAGTTATTTTTTCGAGCTTTACCCCTTGAATCACTGGCAGAATGAACGCTCACTATCCAAAACGTTACCGTGGGATTGAGATTCCCGGTGAGAAATGATTATGATTTCAATTCCAATTAAATTAAATTTCTTTTATTAATGCGTGGTTAAAAAATTGTAATTTTGTCTTATAAGTTTCGCGTTAAAATTTGAGCTCCCTGCTACTACTGTGTATTTATATACATTTGACAGATTTGGTTGACTGGGCTGGTTATTAATTTATTATTTATTTAATTCGTATGATTTACTCCTAAATTGTACACCACATTCTACCTATATGATTTGCATTGCTCTCTTACCCCCCTTTCATTTATAATTTATCTATATGTTATGATTCCTATGATGGTTGACAATCTACCTCTACATATTGACTATTGACGGTTCATTACAACATACATGCGTAATAATAATAATACATTATTCTGTTAAAATGTTAACTATAATTTGGGGTTTTCCATTTGGTCCACAGAGTTCTCCTGATTGTTTGATGAAATTCCTTCAAAATTCTATATTTTTCTGTACTATATCTCTCTCTGCCTCTCTGTATCTTTCTTATTCTTACATTAAGTTATGTATACCTATAATTTGATAATACTTTTAATATTGAGTAAATTAATGCTGGTACGGCATGAAATGTCATGCTATGGTATGTAAACCCTCCTCTGATCTCTCTCACTTATAACTATCCAGAAGTATTTATAAATGTAAAGTTTGATTCCCTCGCCTCCATTCTCAAGTAATACACTCCCGACTAATGTGTAATGTAATGATTTACATTACTATTATGATTCTTTACCACCTGTTTTTTAATCTTTAGTTCTTTTCTGATTCTATTCCGTTCAGAAAAAAGGCGCTCGTCCTGGCCTTGATGTTAAAGGCGGAAGTAAAGATGTAAGCTATTATTTACGGTAGACAGATAGTAGAAAATATAATGCATCAAAATACTTTCATTATTATAATAGTCAAGGTCAAACTTTTTTCAAAATTATGTGAGTTTATGTAAGAAAATTATTTCTAAACTATGAAGAATGTTATATAATTATAATGATTGTCTCTTTTTCGGAAAACTTGTGAATCGTCTTTGTCCAGTCTTAAAAGTTTTTTTTCTGTCACACTGGCTAAACTCAGTTTTCCAGTGAAACGTTTCAGCAGCTTAACTTTTTAATGTTTCAGTCTTTTTATATTTGAGGAATAGATAAATGTAATTTTTTTTAGCGAATTGTCCTGTCCGAAAAAATGTCCGTCTTTTTTTGTCTTTCAATCAATAATTTTTATTGGTCATAGCATCTCTACTGTCTGCTGGCAAACAACGTTTGAGGATCAAAAAGATTTGTCGAAAAAAAAACGTATTGTTTCGTCTTCCTCTGAATCGAGCGCCTTCTAATTTCTATTAAATGATTTTTTTGTTTTTTTTTGTTCTTTTTAAAAAATCACCAGTTTTTTTAGTTATGATTTTGTTTTTAATTTTCCCTGAACACTTGTGTTTTTTATTCCTATATACTTTTATAATAATAACATTTAACGCCTTAGTGTACTAACAATGTTACTTTCTAGCAAGTAGTCCTGCAAATAAGTCATCTTTTATAGATTTGGAACTTTATTTTGGCCATTGGACTTCAGTTTTTACTACATAGTATATTCAACAAGTTATTGATTTTTCTCTGACCGATTCCTATACGTTTAACATACATTACATCACATACATTCTCATTACACTTGTCTTAGACTCGTATTTTCTCTTATTTTCTATACACTTAGTATAGACACTATAGACTATAAGTACAGATACATACAGACGGACAATTAATTCAACCTGTTTGTTTTGGACCTGAATTGTACACATTATTTATAGTTATATTCATCATCCCTTTTGTAATAATTCTCTTTCGCTTCTGATATAAAGTTATAATTTCTATACTTTACGATTCCACTCACACTGGAAATTATCAAAAATCCTTCTTTTTTCTTTCAGTTTTTCTTTTACAAGCAACAATCCTTTACACATTCCGAATTTTATGTGGTCAGTGGTGGTGATTGTCGAAGAAATTATAGTGGTTGTGGTCCTATGTAGAATTTTTGACCTCAAATAGAAATGTTAACAAATACACAGGCATAATATGAGCATAAAACATCATGTAGTTCCATGTATGTACATTGAGAACAATTGTCACATACCTAATTACATACACACAAATTATTTAAGCGGGGAGAAAAATCAAATGTCAAAAGTTTTCCAATGCCTATCTTATATATAAGTAGTGAAATATTGATAAAGGACATGGCAGGCATTGAATAGGAAAATCCCTTCCGGTGGGATTCGGTCCAGATTTGGCAGAGAGGTAGTCCAAGTGGTCAGGAACAATGTTTCCATTACCACTTTCCGAGTTATTGCCTGTGGTGACCACCACGGGTCACCAAAGGTCAAAAATTAAAGTTTGTCCGATTTGGTCGATATTAGGCTCATTCGACGCGGAACCATGAGCTGAACAATAGTTACCACGGGGTCAACTTGATATCGTTGACCATTTGACCTCCAGAGGTCAAAACGTAAATCATTAGGTAAACTTGAGATGACGAGTAAAAATGGACCAAAACATAACCAAAAAACCAGAAAAAAAATCTTTATCAACTTTCCGAAGAGACCTTGTCAAAATCTTTAACCGTTTGACCTCCAATTGTCACGAAAGTGCCCAAAAGGTCAAATATCAAAGTTATTCAAATTGTTTTGCAAAATAGCCAAACATACTCAGAATTACATGCTGATCAACGTTTGTTAAGCGACTTGACCAACTTCGTATCTTCAACCGTTTGACCTCTAAAAGTCAAACATCGGTTAAGTGTGGTCCAAATTCAAAATTGACCAACCAACTTTGTGCAAAGGGGAAAGTTATTCCGAATTGTATGGTGAACAATCTTTTCCCAATGGTAATACAACAAGTACAAAGCACTTGACCTGCAGTGGTCACCAAGGTTGAAAAAGGTCAGGTGTAAAAGTTTGTTAAACGTCGCTGTGTATAAAAACTTTGGGCACTTTCGTGACAATTGGAGGTCAAACGGTTAAAGATTTTGACAAGGTCTCTTCGGAAAGTTGATAAAGATTTTTTTTCTGGTTTTTTGGTTATGTTTTGGTCCATTTTTACTCGTCATCTCAAGTTTACCTAATGATTTACGTTTTGACCTCTGGAGGTCAAATGGTCAACGATATCAAGTTGACCCCGCGGTAACTATTGTTTAGCTTGCAATTCCGCGTCGAATGAGCCTAATATAGACGAAATCGGAACAACTTTAGTTTTTGACCTTTAATTTCGGTTTTTCGGGTATAAGAGGTCAATCTATAATTCCTAGAGGATTGACTTCGTGGTAACTATTGTTCAGCTCATGATTCCGCGTCGAATGAGCCTAATATCGACCAAATCGGCCAAACTTCAATTTTTGACCTTTGGTGACCCGTGGTGGTCACCACAGGCAATAACTCGGAAAGTGGTAATGGAAAAGGGTTCCTGACAACTTGGACTACCTCTCTGCCAAATCTGGACCGAATCCCACCGAAAGGGATTTTCCTATTCAATGCCTGCCATGTCCTTTTTTTTGTTCCAACTAGAAAAGTAAAATTAGAGAAAGCATGCAATGGACTTTTGCAGAATATGCACTTGAATAGACATCAACACATATGAAAATGATTACTTTTGGATTTTTTTTTGTTTCTCCACTTTTATGTCCCGTTAGTGAATTAAAATTGAAATTGATTCATATTTATCTGTGCTTGTCCTGAGGCTCCAGAGATAGTCGTTTACATTTTTAACCATGTAGGTTTAAATAGTATTTTAATATTTTCCCTTTATAACCGATACGTTTTGAGAAAACGGTTTCATCGAACAGGTTTCACCTAAAATGATTCATTCAGACAAAAAAGAGTGTGCAATTCTGTGTTTTAGTTTTTGAATTACTCTTTGTAATTCAGCAGCAAAGTTATCACTGAATTTATATTAATTTAAATGGCAAAACGCTCATAATCTCTGACCAAATTTTGTTCCCCAACATAACTACTGAGACTACTTAAGTATATATGCTCTCAATCTCAAACTAGTTGCATGTAAAGACATACATTTTATCAATGAAAATGGTTTTTGGCGACATTAGAAATCTCAAGCTTTTTTTTGCTACTGCTATATTGTGATACTTTCAAAGTGATCAGTATACTACCAGTGCTTTTTCATGTGTTTTTTAAGAAAAACTTTGTACCCGTTATTTGTTCTCGTTTCTTCTTTTATTGTGAGAAATAAATTTTGTGTTCCATTCTATATACTCCTACCCCCTCCCCCCCCCTACTCATTTGTCACCTTCAGTTTGGGTACTTTGTTTTCAAAAGAATTCAAGAATCCAATGATTCCTGAATATGTATACAGTTTTTTAGTTATTTTTGCTTTTTGTACGGCTGACTGAAGGGGACAAAAAAATTCAGTGTTTCGTGTTGTAGTACGTGTATGTCATTTTCTTACGTGTACATTCAACCTGTCAATTTGTTTATGAATTCAATTTTACACTTTTACAATTTTGTTTATCTTGTCTACAAATAGTCTTCATTTACATTGTTTATTTATGTTTATTTATTCATCCATTTTCTCTAAAATAAAACAAATTACACTTACAGAGCTTTGAATTACAAAAATGAGTTAAAAAAAGAGCAAATGTGAATAAAGTATTTGGGCGTGTATATATAGCGTCGACGACCAAGCACTGAAGTACGCCGACCGTCAGTGGCGGACTTGGAAGAGATAATTAACAAGCCGTCAACTCCACTGAAAGGTACCGGATCTGGAGGTCCACCTGCCATCGTCGATGTGGCAGAAAGCTACTCTGCCGTTGAAGGTCTGTTTTTAAATTTTCTAAAAAGAGTCCATTTTTTTCTCTGTAACTCGTTTGTGGTTGTATATAGTCAATTGCCAATTTTCAATGAGCACATATAGTCGACTCAGATGGCTAAATTAAAAAACCCTGATCAAATATCCTCTTGCGTCATTTTGTTTTTTTGCAGATGCAAATGCATACATCACAGTCACGGTGGAAGGTAATCCAGCTCCTACGTTCAAATTCTACAAGGTGAAATATACTTACTCTCTATATATCATATTTAGCTCATCATATTTCATGTCGTTTCCCGTCTGTTTCCAACCTGTGGTGTGTGCTGTGAAAAAAAATTTTTTTCGTTTTTTGAAAATGACACTTTTGAATGGTATCATCGGAATGGTATAATGGACGTCTTTTCTTTTCCTCCCATGTTTGTAGGGTATGACAGAGATCATGGATAGCGGTCGTTACAAATTTGTAACTGACGGAGAAAATGGCTTGATAACTCTCTGTATCCGAAAAACAAAGCCCAATGATGAGGGTCAGTACAAAATTATTGTGACCAACAGTCACGGCGAAGACTCGGCAGAGATGACCCTCTACGTTTCTGGTATGTGGTATTTGATTTTCATAAAGTGTAAGGTTCTGGAGTTGGCGTACTAAATAAAGTTACTGTATAATAATGTGTAATTTAACAAAGTAATTGAATGATTTAGACTCGAGTGGTATGGATTTCCGAGCCATGTTGAAAAAACGAAAGTATGCCAAATGGGGGAAAGATCAAGGAGACCCTGATTGGGGCGAACTCAAAGAAGCTGCTAAAGATGACAAGCCAAAGCTCAAGCACATCGAGAAGGTAAAATTACCGTTTTCCCTACGGGATTATTTTTTTAATCTTTTTTGGAATGCCACCCAATCATCTCAATCATTATACCAAGTTATAATTTATATATAATAATTTGACGTAAAAATCAAAAAAATGAATTTATATTTATTTTTATAAACATATGTATATATATCTCATGCAGAGCACTTTAGCTTTTAGGGAATAACTTTGTTTTGTATAATGTTAGGGAAGAAAACCGTAGGAAGATACAGATATTCATGTACGGATAAAAAATCTTAATATGCATTATTGGTTAGGCTAATATGATCAGATGATTTAAAGTGTAAAGAGTCTATATGTGTCTGCGAACATGATTTATAAACATGTGCCGGGTATTTTACTTTTTTATACAATGAATCTTCTTGTTGTCTCTGTCCCTGTCTCTACATTTCTATTACAAAATATGTTTCTTTATTCATTCTTGTACTTTTTCTGTCTGTAGCGTGTAGAGAATATTTGAGTGACCTATTTTTAGTATCATCATCATTATTATTATGAATAATATTTTTTCGGTGACTGAGTACGAAATCGACGCAACTATATTGAATTCAACGAAATATCGTAGCGAATGAGTTTGAATGAAATCTTCACAATTATTTATGGCAGAGCGAAACCCTTGCCCTAGGTTCTTCTCACGAGTCACCGTTCAATAATAATAATAATAGTAATACTACTACTGCAACAACTACTTGCGCGCAAAAATAATAACGACTAATATCTTAGTTTAAATTGACTTTAATTGAATTTCCAAATTAGTAGTGATTTGTGACAGTAAATGACCATGTCCTTACGAATTCAAGAAGTTAGAATACAATTTTGTTTTAATGAACGTTATACGTATCTGAACCATGTGTGTGTGCAGCTCAGCAATGTACTGCCTCCTTCAGAGTTGTCAGGCATTTTCGAAGATCCGTCAGAAGAATTTATATCAGTCAAAGTAGGCGGACAAGAAGTTTGTAGCATCCCCACTATGAAAAGTGGTGGCGGTAATCAGAAGTGGTCCTGGCTAAAGGTACCAAATACAAGATAATTACATATTCTTTAATTTCTTTTCATTTTTATTTATGAAAAATTATGCAACGCTCCTCATTTCAATCCTTCCTTGAAACATTCATTCAAATTTGAGCAGCAGCAGAAGGAGCAATTACAATTTTTTCTTGTCAAACAATATACATATGTGTATCCTTTTTTGTATTGAATATCACAGTCTTTGAATCATTGTGTAGAACTAAAGTTTTCAAAAATGTCTCCATGTATAAAGTCATTGAGTTAATTCATTAGTGTCAGCAAAGTCTCCCAAAAAACCATTTTGCTACGAATTTTGCTTTTCTCCTGATGAATACTGACAAAAATATTACGTTGTAGTCATTGTGGTAGTCATTATAATTTATAATATCTATACACTTTTTTAATACCTATAACTTGCCGGAATAATACACTGGGCGATCCGTTAGAATATAACGGGAGAGAAACCTCTAGTGTGCAGAATTTGAAAATTTCTTACTACAGATCATGCAGCTCACATTTCAAATTCTGCCTGCTAGTGATTTGTCTCTGACAGTTTTAAACGCCACATCCAGTAGTAGTTTCTTTTTCATTCCCCAATCGAAAAAGAACTCGAGCGTTTTTCCCCATTTCTTTTTTGCTTTTTTGTTTTGAATAAATTTTTTTTTGGAAAGTGTGTTTATTTGAAACATTTTTTTGGTATAAACACGTCTGAGATACGACATTTTGTTTCCCAAAACAAACAAAAAATTCAATGTTAAAACATTAAATATATGAAACATGAGCCAAACTTACTTTTATATTGCAAGTTTGAGATGCTTAAACCATGTAACTATATCCTCATTTTAACCAGAACGTAACTATAATATGTAGGTGCAGTGAAACTGAGAACGGCCTAAGGCAAGGCGTAACTAGGCAAGGCACTGACTATCTCTTACCAATCTAAATCTAAATCTTTCTCTTCAAATTAACTTTCAAGAGATGAACGGAAATTCTCTGTGCGCTCTTCGGGAGAATCAAGTTCAAATAATAATAATAATTAGTTTTTGAATAAGTGGCTGAGTGAATGATTACTGATCATCGATTTCAATTTACCAAATATCTTTATAGAAACTATAAAAACTCGATATTATAAACAGTTACATATATATTACATATATACACACGTAAATAATACAATCTCTTTGTGCAAACAAACCAAACACATACAAAAACATTACCAACAAACTCGAATTTACGATTCCATATCATCTTCCACCTTCAACTTCATCATGTACCCCATTTGAATAACTGAAACATGACTGAAAATTAAAAAAAAACAAAAAACAAATTCCGAGTTCTATATAAAATTGAAGGTAGTTTTAGTTTCATTCATTACTTAAAACTTGGAAAGATTTCCAAGAGTATTTTGAATTTTGCTTGGGATTGCGTTTGAAATTTTGAATTTGTAAATATAAAGTTGGAACTTTGTTCAACGTTTTAATGCTCGCTCTGCCTGCATGCGAATGAACTGCAAAGTGTATACTGCTGACTTGTGCCTCAGTTTTTTCATTTATTATTGCAAATATTCGTTCATGTAGCAATTTGTTTTTGGGGAGACGATAATAGTTGCACATTGAACAGATTCAAAAGAAAAGAGTTTATTATTTCTCCGTCTGTCTGACATGTTACAAGTGTCAAGTTTAACTAAGGAATTTGAGCCCTTGTCCTTTTCCTCCCATATTTCAATCTATATGCTCAATGAAAGTTATCCTTTATTTCCCCAATATTGCGTTCCTGTGTCAATTCAGCCTGATGATAAAAATTGAAATATTCAGTTGATGAAAAGTTGACTAAATGAGCGGCATGTTGCTTTTTTGTGTATAAAACCTGTCAAACTTGCCAAAATGCAACCACAAAATTCATCAGGATATCCTTCAGATCAAGAGGAAGCCTTCACTCCCAGAGATTATCTTTGATTGGCCCCATTTACTACGACCTAAAGAATATGAAGAGGTTGACTCGTCTTCTTTTTTTTATACATATCAACTTACTTTCCTGTACCAAATAATTTTATACTCCCATCATATTATATGCTTCAGCTCCAACCCAACAACCAATCAATTCAATCAACCAACCAAAAATTAAACAACAAGGTATAACATTTAATACAATCATTTCACTTGCATTATGACGTCTGAGAATTCACAAAACTGCGCAACTACGAGTGCAAATGAAATAAAAGCTCATGGATCGACTAAATTGACTAAACTTCTTTATGATATAATAATATCCGACGACATTGCACGTAATATAATAATCGTAATGAGTACGTATATAATGATGCGAGTTATTACAGTCTGTAATTTGCAGAAGTCAAAACGAGTCTCTTGATTTGAAGCTTAGCGCAAAATGTGAGATAAACACAAGCCATTAACCGGAGTTCAATATTCAATATATCAAAAATCAAAAAAAAATCTTATTGATCTGCAAGAATTGTGCTAAAAAAACTGATTAAACAACTGTTATGGTGGAATGTTCTTAATTCATCTTAAAATTCAGGACTGACAAAAGCGTGAACTAGACAAATTATATATAATATTAATGCAAATGACGAATCTTGACGCTTTTGTGTTTTACTGAAATGATAAAGCGAGGTCAACTTGCAGGCATACCACAATATGTCCATTTTTTAGTCATCATGTGGATAAAATCTTACTCATCCTAATAGTTTAAGTATACAGTAAACACAACATTCAAATACGATAAAGTGCTGCATGACTCCGACAAAACTAATAATTATGTGGAAGTGTTTGAAAAAAAGAAACATTTGGGAATTTGTTGAACCTTAACGCATCCTACAAAAACGATCAGAGAAATTTCGATTATAAAAAATATTTCCTGGGTGCAACGTTGTCCGTATTTTCTTTAAAAGCAATTTTAGAATTTTTGTCTCAAGAACAACAGTCCTTGACCTCAAATATCAAAATTTATATTGTAAAGAAAGAGAATGTTCAAAAATCCCCAAGTGATTCTTTTTCTTTTTATCATCGACTGATGACTGACACAATAAATAAAACAAAAAACTGATAAGTATACGTTGTCCTGATTATATCCAATTTGAGGAAGACATGAAACGTTCAAAATTACGTGTCCACTGATAGTGCGAGTGTGATTTGAGTTGAATCTTTATAGCACAATGTGTAACGTGTTATATTTATGTACTAATTAATCATGGAATGGTGACCATTGTGGTACACGTGAACCACGTGCGGTTGCATCTACTTGGCATTTGGTGAAGGTTTGAAAAGGTTTTGTGCTCTATATGCTCGATCAACTTTGGGTTTTTTTGTCGGTTTTTTTTGTTGATGAATGGATTTTTGTAGCCAGGAGAAAGAGGTTCCTCCCGACGACCATCACTGGCAGATTTAATACCTGACTGGCCCACACTTTCAAAAGTCCGGCGAGGAGAGGTTGGAGTATTTTCTTCCAAACTCTTCTATTTCTTCATCTTTCTTCTCTATCCCTGTCATTTTCTGAAAACTTTTCATAAACTTTCATTTCTCTTTACATTCTCAATTTCTGTACATTACTTTTACTCAGCCTTCCATTTCTCTGTCTCTTTCATCTCTTACTCTATTCTGTTCTATACATACTATTATTTTGAGTTTTTATTTGCTTTTATTGGTTGATTTTTAGTATAACATCAGTCGCCGTCCCCAGTACAGACATTTCCACATGTATGTATCTCACTTTGGAATTTGTTTCAAATCAAAATCCAAATACTGAAATAATCCAACATTTCAAAAGAAACTATATTTTGTTGCTTAATACACATTGCTTCTCAATTTTTTGTGTACTCATACAAATTATGTACATATTCATGTTTTAATTACAAAAAAAAATGAGTCATTCAATTACCTACCTTTCCCCTAGGAAAATGTGAGGTGAAAGTGAGGAATTGCTTTCACCCTTATTTGGCGATTAGACCAAACACATGACTTGAGCTGAAATCATTGAGTTTTAAATTATTGCATGCT
Source organism: Gisinianus flammeolus (assembly GCA_034699125.1). NCBI lineage: Eukaryota > Metazoa > Arthropoda > Collembola > Symphypleona > Katiannidae > Gisinianus > Gisinianus flammeolus. Next base: position 52,625 of record JAIUND010000177.1, on the reverse strand, counting down.
TTAATTTTGTTTGCTGATTTTGATTTGTTTTTATTCGTTTTTTTTTTGTTGGTCTTGTCTACCTTGTTCTTTTAGCACGACATACAATACAAAATATCATACTAATACCCACCCTTCAATTCAATCATTCACAATTTCATTTTCACCGCACAATCTTTCCCCCTTTACATTCATTTTTAAAAAATACACTTTACTATCTACATATATAAGTACATATTTCTAAATATATCTTTATCACTTTCTTTTAGCTGGTAGTAAAAATATATATTGCTAATAAGTTAGAGTAGTTGTTTGGAATATACAAAGACTTAGTACAGACACGGTGACCCTGCATTGTATATTCAAACTCTGCTGTAGATACATTATCTCAATAAAAAGAGTTTGCATATACCATGTAGTGTCGAATATGTTTAGAAAATATGTATAGAACTATTATAGATAGCTTTATAGGACTTCTTTTTTCATCGACACTTCTTCTTTCCGTCTATCCCAATCAGTACTGTCATAAAATACAAACAGAAACTTATCAGAGCTCTTCTTTTGATCTCTGGATCTGCTTATTTTCATTGTCTACTGTCTATATATTGCATAAGACTTCTTCTTTTCTCTGTTCTTTCAAAACATTGTGTTGTTGTCTTGTGCAAATTTCTTTGTACCCGTGTCAAACTGAAACGAAACAAAATATAATAAATGAAAAAAAATTGATTTTGTCTATTTTCATTTTGGACTTGAAGGATGATACATTCCCACATGATTCCCAGAGGGAAAATAAAACAGGAAGCACTTTTGTGCTAGAGTAGTCTCAAAGGTTAAAGGTTAAGGTATAGTTTTTGAGCAACAATAGTTCTTGTTGAACCTTTGGAGAGTATATATACATATATGTATATAAACTAGTAAGGGAGATGTGAAATTAAAAGGGTGTTATCAGTCAGTTAGAATATTATCAGTTTTAACTGTAAAATAAAAATAAAGGAGTAGTTATAAAATTCACAGGTGTGTAGTATATATAGTTGGGGAGAAATGCATACGATGAGGATGTTTCTAATAGTTGATTGGATTTGATTGCATGGCGAGTTTAGAAAACAGATTCATTCCTGAAACCTTTAGTGGACCAATACTGCAAGGAGGGTAAAGACAAAAAAGTCACCTTTGAGGCTATCTTCTCGAAGCCAAATTGCAAACCCAAATGGTTTTGTCGTAAAGATGTAAGTAGATTTTTTTGTCTTTTGTAATTTTAAACACTAATCCTGGGGCAAATTTGATATAGAGGAAATCGTGAAAATGCTAATCATTTTTTTTTGCAAAGAGTTTGATTATGCTAACAAGATTTGAGTTTGATTTCCACTTTATAGGAGTTGTTTGCAAGTTCCAAATACAAGTTTAAGAGTGAAGCAGATGTGTACACACTCACCATTGCCACCCCCAATATGGACAACATGGGGAAATACACCATTGAAATCAGTGGAATTAAAAGTGAAGCTTTCTTGACCGTTGAAGGTATACGAATCAGATAATTATTAATTCATATATAGTATACTGAGATACGTACAACACTCTCTTCACATGTTACAAAACTAATTTACAACGTTATGCTGTTTGTGCTTTACACAGAGGCTGATCCAATCTACAGTTTCTTGAAACCTATGGCCAAACGCTATGAAGGTTATGTAAATCGGGAAATTGAATTAGAATGTGTTCTCAGTAGTAGTCGAGCCATGGTGACTTGGTATCGCGGTGACAAAGCTCTACAGGACGGAAATGACTATGAAATCAATAAAGATGCAATTGGAACATGCCGCCTTACAATTAAAAAACCCAATTTAAAAAGTACTGGAGATTACAAATGTAAAATTGACAAGCAGGAGGATACAACCAAGACTCACCTCACCGTTGTTGGTATGAATTCAAACCACAGTCTTATTACTATAAAAATAAACAAATTCTTTTTATAGTGTCATTGTCTCGTATTTTAATGAATTTTCATTTCTTTGTTCCATTCTAAAAATTTAGAGTATCCATTCAAGTTTATTAAAGCTTTGATGAGTGTCCATGCTACTGAGAAAGACTATGTAGTAATGGAATGCGAACTAGATGAAGAAGATGGCGAAGTTACTTGGCTTCGTAATGGTGAAGTTGTTAAAGGGGACAAAAGGTAAATGAATAAATAAACAATTTATTTTGCCCTATAGTATCCTTTTAGTTAGAGAGTTATGTTACCCGAGTTATGTTTCGAGGAGGTAATGTCGGAAAAATACTCATTACATTGTGTTTTCATTTTATTCTCACAGGGTCCAATTAGTAAAAGAAGGTAAAAAACGAAAGTTGATTTTCAAGGATGTTAAAGTCAGTGATCAAGGCATGATTACTTGTAAATCAAATGCCGACGAAACTCAGGGAGAACTTGTCGTTGAATGTAAGTTTTAAGAATTAAAAAATAAAATGCTTACAGACATTTTTCAAAACCCTTTGCAAAAATATCAGGTTATTCCATTCAATTGTGTGCACATGATGTCAATTTTAGATCAAAATCGTTTCAATAAAAAACTCAAGGATACAAATGGAGTCGAAAGAGAACGTATCGTTCTTGAAGTTGAATTGCAGGATCAAACAGCGTCAGCGGAATGGACGCTCAATGGCGAAGCCGTTACGACTTCTGAACGGTAAACATGAGTTTTAAATTTCATAAAATAAAATTCGTACAAAATAATTATTATTTGGAAAAGGTTGAACACTATTTACTGTAGTAACTCGTTCTTTGTATTTCTATACGTTTTTTTAGAGTTGAGATTAAAAATTTGGGTGGTGGTCGTCACCAGTTAGTATTCAACAAGGCTGAAATGACTGATTCCGGTGAAATCGTCTGTACGTCTGGGCGCTTAACCTCTTCATGTAAATTGAATGTAGCCAAAGGTGAAGAAAAACCAAAAATTGAGTTGGAGGGTGACATTGAAGGGCCAGCCAGCAAACCTCTTGTTTTCCATGTTCCATATTCAGGTATATAATGTCATTTGACACCTTATTCTATTCTCGTTGTCGTTTGTATTGTGAATGAACTCTAATCCATTTCTTTCGTAAATCAACTTGAAAATAGTTGTCGGTACACGACAGTCTCAAATTGAAGGAAAACTATTCAAAGATGGTAAATTTTTGCAACTGAAGGAAGTCGAAGTTGTAGTACTGGAAGATCGTATTGATTTCAAGTACAAGAAACCTGCGAGAGAATTATCCGGTCTTTACCAAATCAAAATCAGTAACATTCAAGGAGAGGATGTTCGGGATGTTAACATTAATTTCCAAGGTACTTTATTTCAAAACTCTCAAGTAGTAGGGCTAAAACTAGCTAACTTACTTTTTGTCAGGCAAAGCAAATTTAAAAATCTTGTGTTTTTCAAACCAATTTCAGATGTACCGAATCCTCCACAAAATTTGGAAATCACGGAAGTTTTCCAGAGTTCTTGTCGTGTGACATGGGTAATTTTTTCTTCACCATTACTTCTTTATATAACATATGTTTTATTTTACTTTATACTCATGCATTTGAATTGTATAAAATTTACAGAAAGCACCAAAAGATGATGGTGGATCCCCTCTTGCCCATTACCTTATCGAACGCCAAGACTTGAGTCTGAAAGGTGGTTGGCATAGTGTAGCCGAAATTCCTCACGGAGAACCTACTACATATAAAGTTGAAGACTTAATTCACAAAAAGGAATATGTAAGTTTCCCAATGAGTATGTGCTTAAATTTGGTACTAGGCGTCCTTCAATACGAGAATATTGATTTGTTTCTTGATTATGACGATCCAAAAATTAATGTATTTCCAGAAATTCCGTGTTCGAGCTGTCAATAAATTAGGACCTTCAGAACCTGCCAACTATCCCAAAACTATTTTGGCAAAAGATCCATGGGGTAAAATAATGATAGCATTATTATTTTTACATTTTTAATCAAGTCCACCCAAACATTTGTAGTTAACTTATTGAATTGAAAATGAGTATAGATGAACCTGGTAAACCTTCCGGAGTTGAGGTCGTTGACTGGGATAAGGACCATGTAGATTTGAAATGGAAGAAGCCAGAGTAAGTCGTGGAAAAGATACTCATATTTTTTTAACACAGATGATGAGAGTTATAATTTAATACTGGAAATTGTACAATTTTTTTAAACAGAAACGATGGTGGTGCACCTATTACTGGCTACGTTATTGAATACAAGGTACATACATATTGGATATTGAAATGATAAAAAACACTAATTGGCATCTTTCATAGGACTGCACTTAATTAATGTCGAGTATCTGACGATTACATTCTTTTTGTCAGCGTGAAATATTGTACAGACTTTAACTTTATGGTTTTTATTTTGTTTGTAGGAAAAATTCAGCAAAGACTGGGTGACAGCAAAACTTCTTCCCGCTGATATGTCAGCAGCAACCGTAGATGGTCTCAAAGAAGGCACTGTAAGTATCTATATGTGGTTTTATTATTTTATTACCTAAATTAGGATGAAGCTTTTAACTTTCTCGACTTCATTAAAACTTCAAAATCTGAATTTTTTTCTACTATTTTCACCCTTTTTATCATTGTGTATAGCAATATGAGTTCCGTATCAGAGCTGTGAATAAAGCTGGACCTGGTGAACCCTCAGACGCAACGTAAGTTTCATACACAATTATTGATTTTATGTACTTCCAAAAAAGAATTCCTATAAAGAGTTGTAACAAATGACAATTTTTCTTGTGTAGCAAACCTGTGATTTGTAAATCTCGATTTGTCAAACCGTTTATAATTGGAGAAGCATTGAAACCAATTGTAGTAAAGAAAGGTGCTATTATTAAATATGATATTAAATATGGTGGTGAACCTGAACCAGAAGTTATTTGGACACTGGATGGGAAAGAAATAAAAACACAGGGTGAAAGGTATGATGAACATAGATTTTTTAATTTTTGTAACATATTCACCTTAATTTGATGCTTGAATTCAAGTCAATGCTCACCAAGACTATTCCTGATAAATTTCTAGAGTTACCCTCGATCAATATGAACGAAACACTGTTGTAACTGTACGAAAAGCTGTGCGAGCTGACTCTGGAAAGTACAAATTAACATTAAAGAATAGTAGTGGTATCTGCGAATCTTTCGCCGAAGTCGTTGTTCTTGACAAACCGACTCCACCAAGAGGGCCACTCAGTAAGTCTAGCATTTCTTTCTCCCCGTATATAGGCAGTATACTATACTTTTTGTTTCTTTTTTCGTAATGGGACATTGTAATTCAAATATTTCAGAGGCTACTGAAGTTCGTTCGGATCACGTTGTCCTTAGCTGGGTGAGACCAGAAGACAGTGGCGGGTAAGACCTTATATAGATTAAACTGAAAATAATTTTTATTTTTCCAAGGGTTACAGTATAAATTCATTTGAAATACTCAATTCAATTACACATTCTAACGCGTGTTCCTATATTTTCATAGATCTGACATTACCGGATATGTCGTTGAGAAGATGGACACTGAGACTGGTAGATGGATCCCAGCTGGAGAGGTTAGAAAAAAACCCCCCCTAAATTAATAATTGCAACAAAATTCTTGTTGATTCTGTTTAAAGTTCAAAAACTAAGTGGTTAAATTTTTTTGTATATTTCATTAGGTTGGACCTGACAAGGATAGCATTCGTGTTGATGGTAAGTTAAATATTCAGAGTATTTGTTTTACAATGTTACCGAATGAATTACGAATGACTTGTTCTCACTCTAAATGTTTGACGCATTATATAGGTTTGACGCCAAAGAAACGATACATGTTCCGCGTCAAAGCGTAAGAAAGAGCTCATTTTTTTAAAACTTTATACGTTTTTAGTTTGTACTACAAATAAGTAGTTCAGTTGATAATTATTTCTGTCCATGCATATTTATCAGTGTAAACAAGGAGGGAGAATCTGAACCACTCGAAACTGATGAGGCCATTTTGGCTAAGAATCCTTATGGTCAGTATTGAATTTACATAGGAGAGAGAAATAACTCACATAATTGTAAATTGAAAACAAAACTGTATATTTGTCTTCATTCTAAATGAATTATGTTAATATTATAGACGAACCTTCTGCACCTGGTAAACCCGAAATTGCGGATTATACTAATAAAAGCGTCACTCTTGCATGGAAGAAGGTATTTTTTATATGCAATTTATACAAAAATTGCTACGAAAATAATATTAACCAAGCTTTAACTGATCATCGCTTACATTGACAACTTAATAACTGATTCAAATGTTATGCTTAAAACCATAGCCTGAGAATGATGGTGGACGCCCTATTGAACATTACATTATTGAAATGAAAGAGAAACTTTTAGTGGAATGGACACAAGTTGTCGTCACAAAGGATAATACATGCGAAGGAATAGTAGAAGGTGAGGAATGCACATATTACTTAAACTATCCCATTTTTGTAATTAAAACAAGAAATTCATTACTGTAATACCACATATGTGTCATTATTCTGTTTGAAGGACTAAGGGAAGGCCAAACCTACCAATTCCGTATTAAGGTAATTATAATCTTATTCTGCAAATCATTAGGGATATTGTGAAACATAAAATATTGAAAGTACATACAGTAGCTTTCATTAATACAATTTATTGTGAAATTCTAGGCTGTCAACAAAGCCGGTAAATCCGCTCCTTCAGAACCAACAGAGAATCACGTCTGTAAACATAGATTCCGTAAGTTAGATAACAAAAATTACTTTGTTACACATTGAATGTTTTCAAACATTTTCAAATAGCGGCGAATGAAAAACGTGTCATATGTATTCTTTGCAGTGAAACCCCGTATTGATAGGAATACATTTAAAAGTATCACCATCAAAGCCGGTCGCACGCATAAATGGTCTGTCGACGTCTCTGGAGAACCACCACCAGAGCTTACATGTAAGGAACTCGATATGAAAAAATTTGACAGAATCTACAAATTGTCTTCAATATTCCATCAAAGTTTAACCAATTACATTTTGAATAATTTAAGGGAGCTGGCGTGATGAAGTGGCTCTCACCAATTCTGAAAGGATAAACATTGAAAATCGAGACTACCATACAGATTTTACTTTTTCAAATGCCAAGAGATCAGATAGTGGCAAATACTCTTTGAAAGCTCAAAATTCGTCTGGTATCGATAAAGAGACTGTTGAGTTTATCGTATTAGGCAAGCCGTCATCTCCTAAGGGCCCACTTGGTAAGAAGAACGCATGGTCATACGAAGGCTGTACTCATTAGAGTGCGATTTGAAATGTATATAATTCTTGTATAATTTTCAGAGATTACAAGTATACACAAAGAGGGCTGCAAGTTGACTTGGTCCAAGCCGTAAGTCAAAATGAAATCTTTTTAGGTTTTTTATTCGGCTTACTTAATTCCGTGTCCTCAAAAATTGTAAATCGTCGTTTTTTTTATCTACAGTGACGATGATGGTGGATTACCAATTAAAGATTATGAAATCGGTTAGTAGCTGTACATGAAATTTGTCACATTTTTTATGAAATAACTAGAACACGCATTTCAGTATGTAAACTTAATTTCACATGACAAATGTCTTAAAATTTGCAGAGAAAATGGATACAGCAACTGGACGATGGGTCCGTGTTGGAAAAGTACCCGGGAATCAAGTACCACCCTTTTTCGAAGTGACTGGCCTTGTTCCAGGCCAAGAGTACAAGTTTCGAGTGACAGTAAGTAGAAACTATAAGAAGAAACTTGAAGTTTGTTGATCTCACTTACATTAGAGAAATATGAGTTTTAATTCCATGTTTTCATCAAAACATTTTGCTATTTAGGCTGTGAACGACGAAGGTGATTCTGATCCTCTTGTAAGCGATCGTGGAATAATTGCAAAAAATCCATTTGACGAACCGACGAAACCGGGAACTCCAGACATTGTAGACTATGACAATGTTAGCGTTGACTTAAAATGGACTGCGCCCACGTAAGTCATAAATTAACGCTAGATTTTTTCATATGATTATTTATTAAAACAACTGCGAGGATGAATATCATGGAAGGAAGTTACTTTTACTCTTTACTATACACTCAAATGTTTTGTGACACACATTTTTAATGATGTGTTGTATTATTTCTTTGAGCAGATCAGATGGTGGCGCAGCGATTGAAAAATACATTATCGTAAGTATAAGATCAAATGAAAAAGTCAAACAGAAATTATTAAAATACAATTAAATGCTATTTATAACTACTAACCGAGGAATCTTGTTTTCACAAAATAGGAAAAGAAAGATAGATTCAAGCCCGATTGGGAGAAAGCAACTGAAGTGCCTGGAGATTCATTGACAGCTAAAGTGACTGAATTGAAGGAAAAGGGAGAGGTACTTAGGATAATTATCACCTTTTAAGTAGGTCTCCTATGTAATTACAATTTAAAATTAATTGTGAATGTTTTCTTCCTATTTTAGTACCAATTTAGGATCATTGCCGTAAATAAAGCTGGACCATCTCCACCCTCAGATGCTACCGTAAGTACAGTTCAAGTCCACACACGTAAACAAACAAATTTAGTATTTTGAGTGCTTTCAGTTTATTCAGTGACATTTTTTTTTACTTTTTCTCCTGCAGAAGCCACATATTGCTAAACACAGATCATGTAAGTTAAATATATTTGCATTTGAGTTTTCATTTCACAGTTATTTTCAGGATTTTAATCAATTACTTACCTCATTTATTGATGTTTATAGTGAAACCAAGAATTGACAGAACAAACTTGAAACAAACTATAGTCAAGGCTGGGAAGCCAGTAAAGTTCGATGGTAAGAATATTAGAATAAATATATTGAAACTACCTAAGTGCAATAACTTCTTTTTTTAATGAAAATGCGGAAGATGTATTGAAGTAACATTTATTCTAACGAACTTTCTCTTAACAATAGTGAACGTAAAAGGCGAGCCAGCTCCAAAGATTGTTTGGATTTTCAAGGAGAAAGAGGTATGGAAAAAAAGCAATACTCACAGATCTCAGATAACTCGCAAAAACCCTAATTGAAGGAGATTAGTTTATACTTTTTTAAACTTTTTTTAAATTTCAACTTATAGGTCACTGAGTCGAATGTGGAAATAGTCAATATTGACTACAACACTAAATTTGACATTAAAGAATCAAAGAGACTAAACTCTGGAATCTACAAGATTATTGCTACAAATGAGCATGGAAAGGATGAAGCAGAAGTAGAAGTTGTAATATTGGCTGCACCTGGCAGGCCAAAAGGTCCACTCAAAATATCCGATGTTACTAAAAATAGTGCAAAAGTTGGATGGCAGAAACCGTTAGTCAAGGAACATTATTATGATTTTCACAAGGATCAACTTATCAAATCTGATTGGTTCGTGAAAATATTCTACATTGATTATTTTTTCTTTTCCTTAGCGAGGATGATGGTGGCAAACCTATTAAAGCATATATTGTGGTGAGTTGCATTTTAATCAATGGATAATTTCAAATTGATAGATTTTACTTATTTGCAATGTGTAAAACTGAAAAATTCATGTAATGCTGTAGGAAAAAATGGACATGGCCACAGGGAGATGGGTTCCAGCCGGCAGAGTTGGACCTGAGGAGACTTCATTTGATGTTCCTGGACTTCAAGAAGGACATGTAAGTGTTTTTGTTATTCTTTGGACAAAGTTCAACAAAAAGTTTCCATACTTGTGAAATTGATGTCAAAACTAAAAAATGTGTATATTTGTTTTTTTTTCTAGAATTATCAATTCCGAGTCAAGGTATGTCGAATCGACATTGTCGATTACATGAAAATACATTTACGATTTAATAATTCACGTTTTTGCTTTCGTTTTACATCTATACTTACTTTTTTTATTGCGCATGCATTAGGCCGCGAACGATGAAGGCGAATCTGAGCCACTAGAATCTACTGGTGCTACACTAGCAAAGAATCCATTTGATATCCCTGGAACACCTGGAACTCCAGAGTTGGAGGACTGGGATGTCGACAGGGTTGATTTAAAATGGGCAAAGCCGTAAGTCCATTAGAAATATTTTTAATTAAATTTGAAGAGAAAACTCTTAATTGTACAAAAGAAATATCAACAAGTAAATTACCAACCATAAACGTGTATGATGTAATTTTATAGAAAATCGGATGGAGGTGCCCCAATTACTGGATATGTAATTGAGAAGAAAGATCGTTTAGGTACGGGTTGGGAAGAAGTTTTAACTACAAATTCTCCGGATTGCAAAGCTCGTGTCACAGGACTCGTGGAAGGAAATCGGGTAATGGAAACTTCCAAATAATCAGCATCTGCAATAATGTGACAGAGAGCGTAAGAGTTTGTTCAAATCGGCTCACAAAGAAAGTCCATATTGAATTGTTAATGTTTTCTTTCAATTTTAGTATGAATTCCGTGTTCGAGCCGTCAACAAAGCTGGACCGGGTGAACCCTCAGGCGCAACGTAAGTATTATTAACTTCTTAAATTCATAACTGCCTGTAATAAACACTTTAAATATATTCCCATGTCTTATTATTGTTTTTGATTTTTGAAAATTTTGCAGTAAACCACATATTGCTAAAGCCAGATTCTTGAAGCCCCACATCAATAGGGAAAAGATGCAATCAATCACTGTTCGAGCTGGTCACTTAGTCAAGCTGGACGTCGACGTGAAAGGAGAGCCCGCTCCAACGCTTCAATGTAGAGTCTCCACTCATATTTGGGAAACGCATTTATTTGATTTATTATAATACAACACTATTTGCAATTTAATATTTGAATTATTTATGTTTAGGGTTCTTGTTGAGTAAACCCTTGGAAAATTCTGGAACTGTTAAAATTGAAAATGAGGATTATAACACACGCTTGCAACTCCGTGAAACTTCTCGAAAGAACACTGGAAAATACTTGCTTGTTGCTGAAAATGAAAGTGGTAAAGATGAAGCCACTTGTGAAATTATTATCCTTGACAAGCCTTCAAGACCCGAGGGCCCGCTTGGTGAGTTAAAAGACATTGCTTTGGTATGATGGTTAGCATGAGGTTCTTTGGAATTATAGGCCTATTTATATTATTTATATCTTTATTTTTATCAACTTTTCATGAAACGCAGAGGTAACAAATGTACACAAAGAAGGTTGCAAGATTGCCTGGAAAAAACGTAAGTCGATTTTAAATGCCTCAACTGCTTAAAAAAGGAATGAGAACGGGCTCGAAAAATGAATTTTAATTTCTTCTAATTTTTCAATACATATGTAAAAATTATATAATTAATTTTCGAATTTTAGCCAAGGATGACGGTGGTTTGCCAGTCCAAAGTTATATAGTGGTGAGCAAAACAATTTACTGTGAAATTATTACTGGTTAATTATTTATCCTTTATCATAGAAAGTATTCTGATGCAAAATTTGATTCGAATACTCACCATGACAGGAGAAAATGGACAGTCAAACTGGTCGGTGGATTCCATGTGGCCGTACTGATGGAGAAAAGACTGAAATGGACATTAATGGTCTCGAGCCAGGACATAACTATAAATTCAGAGTGCGAGCAGCCAACGAAGGTAATTAATTGTACATTCATGTTTTATTATTATTATGGATAAAACTAGAAAGAAAACAAATCTTGAATTCTGATAATTATATGTGCAGAGGGCGAATCGGATAATTTGGAAACGGATACATCCATTTTGGCAAAGGATCCATTCAATGCTCCAGGTGCTCCAGGACTTCCAGGTACGTACTTTTCATTTTTTAATCTTACCATGAAACCTCTTGAAATGATCACAACTAATAACGGAATTTAATTTTAGAAATTGCGGACTGGGATGAAAAGTCTGTCAAACTCAAGTGGGAGCGACCTTTCAAAGATGGTTTGTACTTACATGCATATGTATTCTTCTTTTTAATACAAATTTGCGTGGATGATAGCGGCTATATTTTTGTATCATACAGGTGGTGCACCAATTACGGGTTATATTATCGAAATGGTGGACAAAGTGAGTTCAAAGAAAACTAATCATGGAAACGAATATAATTCTTTTGGTTGGGGTTAAGTACAACTATATACTTATTTTAATTTGATTTCAAATGTTTGTTCTTTAGTTTGGCGGAACATTCGTCAAATGTGCTGAAATTAGTGGAAATCAAACTGAAGGAACAGTAACCAAATTAGAAGAAGGAAATGTAAATTTTTGCTGTACATGAAAATTAAAAACATCCCAGTATGTGATTTTTGTAGTCAACTACATTTTATTTTATTTTTCCATCAATATAGCGGTATGAGTTCCGTGTCCGAGCTGTAAATAAAGCTGGACCTGGTGAGCCCTCAGAGTCGACGAAACCTCATTTGGCGAAGCCCAGGCGATTAAAACCAAGGATTGATAGGACCAATTTACAAGGAACTATTGTCAAGGCTGGACAACAAGTTTTGTTGGATGTTGACGTCAAGGGAGAACCACCTGCAACAGTGACTTGGTTTTTCCAGGGAAAAGAAGTTGTACAAGATGATCTTCTACGAGTAGACAACATCGACTACAATTCCAAATTTTTAATTATGAGAGCAAAACGAGCTCAAAGTGGTAAATACACAATTAAAGCTAAGAATGAAAACGGAGAAGACGAGGCTGAAGTGGAAATTACAGTACTTGGCAAACCATCTGCTCCCAAGGGTCCACTTACAGGTAACTTCATATATTTAAGATTTGTATTGCTTATACATTACATTTTAATTTTTTTTATTTCATATCGCTTTTTTTACTTTGTAGTATCTGATATAACAAAGAATGGCTGCAAACTGTCCTGGCAAAAACCGTGAGTCTCAATAAAATATTTTTTCAGTTTAATTTAAGAAGATGAGCGAAAAGAAATTAATTGTTGTATGATACATAGAACTGTTCACTTTAGTTAATGTTAATATTATGATCTTATTTTGTTTTTCAGAGAGGACGATGGCGGCACTCCAGTAGAATACTATGAATTGTAAGAAAACAATCATTATTTCATTACTATTGTATTTGACTAAAGAAAAGTGTTAATCATTAAGATTAAACAACACTGAAATTTTAAAATATTACAGAGAGAAGCTTGATCCATTGACTGGAGCCTGGATACCATGTGGTAAATCTGAAAACACTGATTTCAATGTCCAAGGACTTCAAGAAGGAAAGCCATATAAATTTAGAGTCAAGGTAAGATTATCGTGGTTTCTACAATAAAAATTGAATAAAAGCTTTTTTTAATCAAATGTACCTACTAGCTGCTTAGCACAACAAACAAATGAAAAAAATCGTAAATTACAAATCATGTACCCTTATATTTTCCAGGCTGTGAATAAAGAAGGGCCTTCTGATGAGCTTGAAACTGATCATTCGATTATTGCCAAGAATCCATTTGATGAGCCTGGTAAACCCGGTCGTCCACAAATCTCAAATTGGGACAAAGATTTTGTCGATTTGGACTGGAATAAACCGTAAGCCAAATTGACATTATATTTAACGTGCATGGAAAATCTTCACCCGCAATTTCAGTGTGGGCAAAAGTTTAAATTTGACACCTTGTGGTGTAAAAAGTTTAAGTTAAAACTTTGCCTAATTTTTGATGATAATGAGTCTCAAATATTGTAAATAATTACACAAAAATTTCAGTGTCGTAAACCAACCGCAAAATTTGAGAAAATACAATTTTTTTTTCAACTCGCAAATTCAAAGTGTATTTCCCAAGATACAGCAATCTGAAAATTTTCATTTTTTCTCAAATTTTGTGGTTGCTTTAGGACACTGAAATTTCGGGTGAAGGTTTTCCATGCACGATATTTGTAAACAGATTTTTGTTTCATTTTGATTTGATATAATAATGAAATTTTATAATTTAAAATGATTTTATAGGTCATCAGATGGTGGAGCCCCAATCGAAAAGTATATCATTCAAATGAGAGACAAAGAATCCAGAGCTTGGGTCGATATTGCCACTGTACCTGGAGATAAAACAAGCGGAAAAGTAACTGCTGTTCAAGAGGGTCATGAGGTAATTTTCAACAACAGCTGATTGCATGAAATGAGAGTGAGCAATTCTAGTTTGTGGGAGATTAAAAAGCAATGTAAAATGATTCTGTTTTTTTGTGCAGTATGAGTTTAGAGTGGTGGCTGTGAATAAAGCCGGGCCCAGTGAGCCTTCTGATCCTAGTAAATCTGTCGTTGCAAAGCCCAGGTATCTCGCCCCATATATTGATCGCAAAAACCTGGCCAAGAAGACTATTCGCAGCGGTGAACTGCTCACAATTGACGCGGATGTCAAGGGAGAGCCTGCGCCTAAAGTGACTTGTAAGTGTTAATTTAGTTACTTATTTGGGTTGAATTGAGTTACTGGTTTTTTAGTTGCTATCATTGCGTTTTGAGCTCATATTTAAAATTTTCCTTTAATTCTAGGGACATTGGGAGATAAAGCTCTTCAAAATGATCGTTTGAAGATTGAAAATGAGGACAACAAAACACGATTTGTTCTTGTCAAAGCAACAAGGTCTGACACTGGAATCTATACTGTACGAGCAGTTAACGATTCTGGTAAAGATGAAGTTGACTTCGAATTGATAGTTCTTGCCAAGCCTGGAAAACCTAAGGGTCCACTCAGTAAGTCTACGTGAATCTTACAGTTGTTTTAAATGAACATCATAAATTGAACCCAAGTTAAATTGTGACTAACGTGACGATGGGTATCAACTTTCGTTTGTCATTGTAGAAGTATCAGATGTCAAAGCTGATGGCGCCACACTTGCATGGGAAAAACCAGAGGATGACGGTGGTGAGCCAGTGGATCACTACGTTGTCGAGCGTATGGACACCTCGAGTGGCCGATGGGTTCCAGTGGGAACAACTAAAACGCCAACCATGGACGTTACTGGGTATTTCAAACATTTACAATGCACATTTACAAAACACTCACTATGCATTTACGTACTTTAGACAAATCATTGAATGAAAATTGTCATCATGTTACCTATATACAGTCTCAATGAAGGAAAAGAGTACCAATTCCGAGTAAAAGCTGTCAATTCAGAAGGTGAAGGTGAACCTTTGGAAACTGAAACTGCAACTCTGGCTAAAAATCCATTTGAAGAGCCAGATAAACCAGGCAAACCAATGGCAAAGGACTGGGATAAACATCACGTGGATTTGAGCTGGGCAACACCTACTTCTGATGGTGGAGCACCAATTACATCTTATGTCATTGAAAAGAAAGATGAATTTAGTTCAAAATGGCAAAAAGCTGCTGAAATTATTGGTGACAAGTGTGACGCTCGAGTATCAGATTTAATCGAAGGAATGAAAGTAAGTAGAATTGGGCTATTGGATTTCGTAGTTATATTTATCGAATTCTAAATGATTATCATCAGAGTAGAAAAGCTAAGTTTATATTTCATTTGGTTGTTGGGCTAAATTTTAAAGTTAAATAAATTGTAACTTTCAGTATCAATTCCGAGTTAAAGCCGTGAACAAAGCTGGATCCTCAAAACCTTCAGATGCATCTGGTAGGTTATTCTCATATTAAATTTAGTTTTTGATTCAATTCAGTAGCTATTGGGTGTTCGTTTTATTACGTGGGTATTCCAATTTTAAATTTTGTTTACAGATTTGATTACTGCTAAATCCAGAAGACAACCCCCACGCATTGCAGCAGTTAAGGATATTGTTGTTAAAATTGGACAAATTATTCGACTGGATGTAAAAGTCTCAGGAGAACCCCCACCGTCCAAAGCATTTTCTTTTGCTGGAAATGAACTAAAAGCTGGAGGAAATATCAGTATTGAAAAGGAAGATTACCGTGTTAAATTGACGATTACTGGTGCTACTAGAGCAATGTCTGGAAAATACACGATTAAAGCTGAAAATGCTAATGGAAAAGATGAAGCTACAATTGAAGTGACAGTTCTTGGGAAACCAACTAAACCCAAAGGTCCTTTGGCTGTATCAGACATTCATAAAGAGGGATGCACACTAAATTGGAATCCACCAGAGGATAATGGAGGCGCTCCAATTGAGTTTTATACTGTGTAAGAAAAGAATAATAATAATAATCCAATAACTGATGGTTAACAAAAAAATGATATTCTACTATATAGTGTTATGAATACTTATTTATCGACCATTTTATTTACAGTGAGAAGCTTGATCCAGAAACTGGTCGCTGGATTCCGATTGGAAGGTCTATGGATCCTAAAATGGTCGTCAACAACCTTCAACCTGGCGAAGAGTACAAATTTAGAGTGTCGGTACTGGAGAAATCATACTTATTTAACTTAATTTCCCTATATTTCGTCCATCCAACAAGTTGCACATCATTAAACGCTGTTTATTTTTAATAGGCGGTCAACTCCGAAGGAGAGAGTGAACCATTAGAAAGTAAGAAAATAAATGGATTTGCATACATAATGTTGTAACGTAACATTATTCGTCTTCAAAATACTTAATAAATGTTTTTGATAATTAAAAAATAGCCGATCATTCAATCATTGCCAAGAATCCATTCGATGAACCTGGCAAACCAGGTACACCAGAGCCAACTGACTGGGATAAAAATATGGTCGAACTCAAATGGGCACCGTAAGAGCTATTTCAGTTGATTTGTCATTATTTGAAAAAAGAAAATCACAAAGTTTAACGCTGAATTGATTTGATGTGAAACTTTGAAATTTTGCAGACCCACAAATGATGGAGGTGCACCCATAACTGGTTACATTATTGAGAAGAAAGAACCTGGGGGTAAATGGGTGAAAGCTGCCGAAGTCAAGGGTAATGAATGTAAAGGACGAGCTGAAGGTTTAGATGAAGGTCAAACCTACGAGTTCCGTGTCAAGGCTGTGAATGCTGCTGGTCCTGGAGAACCATCCAAAGCTACTCAGCCAATTGTTACCAAACCCAGAAAATTAGCTCCCAAGATTGACAGGGTGAGTAAATCTAAAAGTAGTCATTATATACACATATTGAATCAAATTCAAAGGAAAATTATGAGTTCAAAAATACAATAAATAAAACGCAAGGGAAACGCAAGGATGACTTTAAATGCATTCTTATACTTATAAATTGTTTTTTGTTTTACAGAAAAATCTACGTAAAGTTGAAGTACGTGAGGGTGAACCATTCTTCTTTGATGTCAAAGTCGCAGGAGAACCACCGCCAACCTGTTCCTGGACTGTCAATGGAAAAATGCTCATTGAATCCAGTGACAAGAGAATTGAAAATGTCCCGTACAATACCAAATTGTTCAACGATAATCCTGAAAGGAAAGATTCTGGAACTTATAAACTCACAGCAACAAATAAATATGGAGAAGATGTGGCGGAAGTTGAAGTATTGGTTATTTCGAAACCCGGCAAACCAGAGGGTCCGCTGGATGTGTCGGATATCAGGAAAGATGGATGTAAACTCAAATGGAATAAACCCAAAGATGATGGTGGTGTGCCAATTGAAAATTATGTTGTCGAAAAGTTCGACCCAGACAGTGGTATTTGGATCCCAGTTGGTAAACCTCGAGATACGGAAATGGACGTGACAGGACTTGTACCTGGTCATCAGTACTCGTTCCGTGTCAAGGTAAATAACATAAAAGTATAAGTAATTATTGTTGCGTTTTCATGTAAATGACGGCCAAAATAATTAATAATCATCGAAATTTTCTTGCAGGCTGTAAATAAGGAAGGTGAGTCTGTGCCGCTCGAGACTTTCGGACCCATTGTTGCAAAAGATCCGTTTACAGTGGCCGACAAACCAGGGACACCAGAAGCTGTTGATTGGTCGGCTAATCACGTGGAGCTTAAATGGGAGGCACCGTAAGTTGATAATTCACGTTTCCCGTTTTTTTCTGAATATGTAGATGTAGAGCAAATGAATCATACCTTTCTTTATTTATGTTCTAGAATTTCTGATGGTGGAGCACCAATTACGGGCTATATCATTGAAAAGAAAGACAAATACAGCCCACTTTGGGAAAAAGTGACAGAAACTACTGAACCAACTACAAAAGCGGTTGTTCGTGGATTACTCGAGAATCAAACTTATCAATTCCGAGTAGTTGCGTAAGTGAAATTATGTTATACTATTTTTTGTTGAAGTAAACATAATGAGCCTATTTTTATTGCAAGTATAAAACTTTTGGCCTTTTCAGTGTCAATAAAGCTGGACCTTCGGAGCCATCTGATGCCACCAAGCCAGTTATCGCCAAGGCGCGGTTTGTGGCACCTAAAATCGATAGAGTGAGTAAATCTAAAACTGTAAATAATTAAAATGCTGAATCTTATTCAAAATTTGATTGAGTGGAGGATTTTCAATGTCTTTTATACTCGTTTATTTGTCTTTGACGACTTTACAGAGGAATCTCAGAGATCTCACTCTCACTGCTGGTTCTACACTTAAATTTGATGTGGATATCATTGGAGAGCCTCCACCTACTGTTGTTTGGACGATGGATGGAAATCCCTTGAGAGCTGGGAAGGCTGTTAACATTGATGATGTCGACTATAATTCCAAATTAGTCATTCGCCCAGTAAGTCGGGAAAACAGTGGCACATATACAATCACAGCAACAAACTCATCCGGAAAGGATTCAGTCACAGTCAACGTTATAGTTACTGATAAACCCGGAAAGCCTGAAGGCCCATTGAATGTTGCCGATGTACACAAAAATGGATGCAAACTCAAATGGAAGTAAGTTTGATCGTAATTTTAGAATCTGGTTACACTCTACTCAATTCAACTTGCACCTTCTCCATCTCTCCGTATCACTAATGTTTAAACTTTAAATTTTCAGGAAACCAAAGGATGATGGTGGCTGTCCAATCGAATACTATGAAATTGAGAAATTGGATCCCGAGACTGGTGTTTGGACTCCTGCTGGTCGTTCAACTGAACCGGCCGCTGATGTTACTGGATTAACGGAAGGGCAGGAATATAAGTTCCGTGTGAAAGTAAGGCGACAATTCATTAACTATAGTCACTCTATTGTCTATTCAATCATTTCCCAAAATACTCTGTCGATTCATAATAAAAACAAACTCTTATTTTTAAAGGCCGTGAACAAAGAAGGAGAGAGCGAACCCCTTGGCACTGAGACGTCAATTATCGCCAAGAATCCCTTCGACGAACCTGGTAAACCGGGTAATCTAAAAGCAACGGACTGGGACAAAGACCATGTCGACCTCAAATGGACTCCACCCACAGGTAATAAATCTAGCTGCCATACGCATTTATTATTTTATTAGAAAAACATGCTTAAATCACAATGTCAAACATTGTGTGTTATCCTTTCCCAACAGAGGATGGTGGAGCTCCCATCACCGGATACATTATTGAGAAGAAAGACAAATATGGTGCTTGGGAAAAGGCTCTGGAAGTTCCTGCCGGTGAAACCAAAGCCACCGTACCCGACCTCATAGAAGGACAGGTAAGTAATTGGAACTCTTTCTTCATGTGTAAATTGTGCTTTTCACTGAATATTGCATTGAATATTTTTTCAATTGATTGCGATTATATTTCCTTAGCCTTACGAGTTCCGAGTCCGGGCTGTCAATAAAGCTGGTCCTGGTGAAGAGTCTGACTCTGTTGGACCAATCATTGCCAAACCAAGGAATTTGGCACCCAAAATTGACAGGGTGAGTAGATCTACGAGCTAAACGTTATTTTTCGAGTATTGATTAAAATTCCAAAATAGGTAAAATAAAAATGAACAAATTGCCTTAAATATGTAGTTATGAATTTGTTTTTGATTTTGCAGACAAACCTTGTTCAAATTAAAATTAAAGCTGGTCAGGCATTTAACTTTGATGTGAAAGTGACAGGAGAGCCTCCACCAACCACAACATGGAAACGTAAAAAAGAAATGACATTTAGATCTTTTGCTCTGAAAATATGTGCAATTAATTAACTAATGATTTATTTGTTTATTCATGCAAAACAGTTAAAGGAAAGGAAGTCAAGTCCTCAGACAAAGTTAAAGTACAAAATGAAGACTATTTGACCAAATTAGCCGTGAAAAATGCAACACGAGCTGAGGTAATGAAAGGGATTATTTTTATGAGATTCCAAACTGAGTCGGATTCAAACTTAAACTAAAACAAATTGTTAACCTCCTTTTCTTTCAGTCTGGAACCTACACGATTACAGCATCTAATGTCAACGGGACAGGTACTGTCACATTTGTTATATTTGGTATCAATAAATGATATTTTTGAGTAACATATATTATATAGTCAAACACCAACTTGACCCTGAATCATAATTTTTCAACAGATATGGCTGATGTTGAAGTCATTGTGCTTGATAAACCGACAGCACCAAATGTAATTATTTTTATTTCACCATTCATTTTTATGCACTTTCTTTGAAATGATGTCATTTGAGTACTCATCTTCATTTTATTTTTCAAAAGGGTCCTCTCAAAGTATCGGATGTTCATGCTGATGGATGTAAACTGAACTGGAGCCCTCCTACTGATGATGGAGGATGCCCGATTGAGAATTACGTTGTGTAAGTAAAAAAAATGAAATGTTGTTTGAATTTGTTTTGGTTTTAACTCATTTCAAAATGAATTAATTGTTTACAAAATACAGAGAGAAAATGGATGAAGCTACTGGAAGATGGGTCCCAGCTGGTGAAACTGACGGTCCAACTACTTCCCTGAATGTTGATGGGCTCACACCTGGACATAAGTACAAGTTCCGAGTACGAGCTGTCAACAAACAAGGAAAGTCTGATCCTCTCACCACTGGACAAGCTATTGAAGCCAAAAATCCATTTGACCAACCTGGCACACCTAAAAATCCTGGTACTTTTCTCAAATTATTCCCCAAGTCCTTTTTATTCACATTTAAAGGTTTATATTTCATTTCCCCTTACAATGTGACACTAATCAATTTACTCGAATCACAGAAATCGAGGACTATGACAAGGATTTCGTTGAATTGAAATGGGCTAGACCTGACGAAGATGGTGGATCTCCAATCACAGGCTACATTATTGAAAAGCGAGATAAATTTAATCCAAACAACTGGGAGAAATGTGCCGAAATTGAGGGAGACGTAACAAAGGGCAAAGTCCCAGATCTCATTGAAGGCGTAGTAAGTTTTTTTTATAATCAAATTTTTCTTCCTTTTGCACAACAAACCCAAATAAAACACGTTGACATGTACATATTTACTTTGTTTTAGGCGTATGAGTTCCGTATCCGAGCTGTGAACAAAGCTGGACCTGGCGAGCCCTCAGAAGCCACCAAATCACATATTGCACGTGCCAAAAATGCTGCCCCCAAAATTGATAAGAATGCTCTTCTTAACGTGAAAATCCGGGCTGGACAAAACTTTGAATTTGATGTCCCAGTATCTGGAGAGCCTCCACCGACAAAAGAATGGAGGTAATGGAAATACTCTTTTGACAAGAGTCTTGTCTATAATTCAATGAAACAAATAGAATAAACTCTATTTGTCCTAGCAATATTTTATTTAAATATCTTGTTTTCTGATCGTTTTTTGCAGCTTAAATGGAATACCTGTCACACCTGAGGAAAGGATTAAAATTTTAAATGAAGATTACTCTACAAAACTCAAAATTGTCAATGCTAAACGTGGTGATAGTGGTACATATACTCTAACAGCCAGGAACAAAAATGGTACCGATTCGGCTACTGTGACTGTTACTGTTCTTGACATCCCACAACCTCCAGAAGGCCCTCTGAGTTCGTTCTTTATTTTGTAATGTAATACCCATATATTTTTATGATGGAATCTAAACATCATTTTCATTGTGTATAGGACCATCAAATGTCACCAAATCCTCTGTTACATTGGCCTGGAAGCCACCAAAGGATGACGGAGGGTCAGATATCCAAAATTACGTTGTGTAAGAATCTTTTTGTTGATTAATAAATGAATTAGTTGAAAATGGAGATAAAATCAAATGAAGTTGTTACACGTTCAAGCAATTGAAAAGTGTTATTTTCAAATTGTATTGTTTTTTTCTCATCCCATATATAGTGAGAAAATGGACTTGGAAAATATGCGTTGGGTGCCTGTTGGTGATGCTACAGGAACAACAATGCGTGTCGATCATCTAATTGAAGGCCATGTGAGTATTTCTTTGTTTTTTTTAAACTATAAGAGTTTTCTTTGTATTTTTATTTTTACTAATAAAGGATGTGTTTTCTTTTAAATTTTTCAGGACTACAAATTCCGTGTCAAAGGTATGCCCGCAATTGTACTTTAGCTCAATCTTAAAATCTTTTTTTCTCCAATTTCTTGTATGTCATACCAATATAGTAAACTCGTTGTTCATTGATTGGTGTTTTTTTTGTATTTATGAAGCTGTCAATCGCCAGGGAGAGAGTCAACCCCTTGTGGGCAGTGAATCCATCACTGCTAAAGATCCTTACTCTAAACCAGACAAGCCTGGTGTACCAGAAGTTGTTGATTGGGACAGTGATCATGTTGACCGTAAGTCAATTTTTTGGGATGCTACTATATGTTTCTTCATTGTATTGATATTCTAATATTGCATAATATTGTGAAACGGACGTGTAAAATTCTAGTTTTTGTATATTTTTAGTTGAATGGGCTCCACCAAAGAAGGATGGAGGTACTCCGATTGAAAAATACATTATTGAAAAGAGACCAAAGTTTGGACAGTGGGAAAAGGCTGCGGAAGTCTCTGGAAAACTAGCCAAAGCAACTGTACCAAATCTGACGGTACGAATTTTTCAGTATTTCAGTATTTTAATACTGGTTTTAAAAATTGAGTTTTCTAAGCAAGTCTGACTACTGCCTTTTTATACATTTACAGGAAGGAGAAGAATACGAGTTCAGAATTGTTGCGTACGTGAATTTTTGTCATTATTTTCAGTTTATTTTTTTCCAAAACTCTATTTTTTTCACAAATCATAATTTTTGTTCATTTCTTGTTCGTCTAGTGTCAACAAAGCTGGGCCATCAGACCCATCAGATGCTTCGTAAGTCTATCATTCGCTACACCCATCCAATTGTCATAAATACGCCATTTGTTTTAACTTTTTAACTATAAACAATGACTTTTTATGCAGGAAATCCATCATTGCCAAACCGAAATTCGTTGGACCAAGACTCGACCGTAACTTTTTGGAAGATCTTGTTGTACGAGCTGGACAGAAGATTAGTTATGCCGTACCAATCACTGGCAGCCCCTTACCCAAGGCGACTTGGTCAATTAACGGTGTCCCTGCTGAGAAACTTGACAGAGTTGATGTACGTACTATATCAACTGGAGAGCCCACAGCAACTCTTGATATCGTTATTGCTGCTCGTGGCGATACTGGAAGATACACTTTGACTTTAGAGAATGACCTTGGTTCAGTTTCTGCTTCAGCCAATGTCACTGTCATTGACAAACCTGGAGTTCCAGAAGGTCCACTGAGTAAGTTACCTTACCTATGTGCAATTTGAAAACAAATTTACAAACAGTAAATCGTCAATTATACTTGTCATCATGATAACTGAATTGTGTAATTCGTGGTCTATTTCAGAGGTTAGTGATGTCACAAAAGAAGGATGTCGACTAGCATGGAATCCTCCAGCTGATGATGGTGGATCCCCCATTTCCCATTATGTCATTGAGAAAATGGACGTTTCAAGAGGAACTTGGTCTGAAGCTGGAATTTCATCATCAACAACTGCTGATGTACTGAATTTTTTGAAATATTTTGTAATATTAAAACCATAATTTTAAAAATTTTATGACGTAAGATTTTAATTTATGGCTTTTTTCTTTCTTCCGTATATAGGTTTCCAAGTTGATTCATAAGAAGGTAAACACAGAAATTATTCACGAAATTGAATGTACATGAAAAAATGAGGATTTCGTAATGTTTTTACAAATACGTGTTTTTTTTCATTTCTTTTAGGAATATTTGTTCCGTGTAAGAGCAGTTAATGCTATCGGAGAGAGTGATGCACTGGAAACAAGCAAAGGTGTCATTGCTAAAAATCAATTTGACGAGCCAGATGCTCCTGGCCGTCCAAATATTACAGTAAGCAAAAAATTTCCAGGAAATTACTTCTTTCCAACATCAAACTGAATTAGCCTAATTCTTCCCCTGGATATTTAATTAGGATTGGGATCGTAATCGTGTGGAATTGGACTGGAAACCGCCCAAGAACGATGGTGGTTCACCAATTACCGGTTACATTATACAAAAGAAGGAAAAGGGCAGCCCATACTGGATGAATTCGGCCCAAGTTCCAGCCGGCCAAACTCACGTGAGTTTGGAAACGAAACAATATCAGAACAATAAAAATATTGATTATTTATTCAATTCAATTCAAAATGATTTTGACTGGATTATATTTGTTTCAAAATTGTTAGGGAACGGTTGACGACTTGGTAGAGGGACAAGAATACGAGTTCCGAGTCATTGCCATCAATACAGGTAAAGACTCAATTTATTTTCAATTGTAATTCCGAATTCGTGCAAAGTAAGTAAATGATTTTTAACAAATGAAATATTTCTTCTTTCCGTCAATGAAGCTGGACAGAGCGAGCCATCTGAACCCTCAGATTTCCATAAAGCTCGTCCTAGAAGGCGTAAGTTTTTAATAGAATTGTCTAAATAAGTACTTAATTACCCGATCTTGCTTGCAGCTGGAATGAAAATATTTACACTTTAATTTTTACATAGTTGCCCCAAAAATTACGAGCGCATTGCCAGATATCAAAATCCGTTCTGGACAAATGTAAGTCACTATAATGTATTTTAACTACGATATTTTGAACTTGTTTTATATTCCCTTGTATTAATAAAAAAATTGAAAAATCATTCTTCTGTACTAGATTCCATGTTGATATTGATTACATTGGAGAACCACCACCAGAAGTCACTTGGTTAGGTAAGAAATGTCGATTATTTTTTACTCTGTGTTCCAATGTTGTGACTATATATAGAGGAGCGGCGGGCAAAAGTTTACCACGACTTTTGGTTGATCGTAACTCAAAAGCCTAACGTAGTACAAAAATGTTATTGATACTATTGCAAAAATATATAGAACGTTCTCTGTCGTTCGTAGATTTGATGTATTATGCTAATTTCAATTAGTAACCATTTTTTTCAGTTTTGAAAAAAAGAGTCTCCAAAAAGGATTAAATATGGTGGGCAAAAGTTTACCAGCCAACTTTAATCAAAGAAAACAGTAGCTTATTCTTGAATGATGCTTGCAAAAATTTGACGAGTTAATTTGGGTTAATAAAAAGCAATTGAAAGTGTCAAAAGGCCAAAAACAATGTTTGGACCAGAAATATTGTTTCGAAAAAGTGCTTGACCGAACACACAGACGAAATCCACAGTTTCTGCAATTTCAGACCATTTTTTTTCAATCACGGTAGGAATCGAAACTTTATGTTTCACATCAAAAATATTGAACGTAGCGGATGAAGGTCGTTCTCAGCTACAAAAAACATGTACAAGTCAACAATTAATCCCCAACCGTTTAGTTGTTATTTAAGTTCTACGACGTGGTAAACTTTTGTAGGCGGTAAACTTTTGCCCACCCTTCCTCTATTCTTCAAATATGACATTATTTTTTTTCAAATTTTTTAGTGAATGGAAAAACACTCAAAACGGATGCACGGACAACCGTTTCAGATGATGTTGAGAATCATACCATTGTCCACACCGTCAATGCTCGCCGCTCAGATTCTGGAGAATACACTTTAAGACTCAAAAATGACCACGGATCAGATGTGGGAGTATTTAAATTGATTGTTCTTGACAGACCCGAACCTCCAGAGGGTCCACTGAGTGAGTCAATCAAATTATTAAAACCAATTTTGAATTAGTCATGGTGAATCATTGATTATTTCATTTAATATCAAAATAATTCAAAACTTCTTTGTATACAGCTTATGAAGAAGTTACGGCTCAAAGCGTCACCCTATCATGGGTGAGTACAATCAATTTTAATTCATAAAATTTCAAGACATCTGCAGAATTTCCGTACAATCATTACTATAATTGTTTTTTTTGTGATTAACAGAAACGACCTAAAGATGATGGTGGTTCAGAGATTACGCAATATGTCATCGAAAAGCGAGATTTGTAAGAAACAAATTTCGTTATTATTTGAAATTCTAATTCACATTTTCCTCCCTTATAATTGTGGGCAAATTTCATGTATAATTCCAGGACACATGGTGGTGGTTGGGTACCTGCTGTCAATTTTGTTGATCCAAGAAATACTCATGCAGTTGTACCCAGATTGACTGAAGGGACTAAGGTAGCATTTTCATCAATCTCTTGCTCAATCGGGGGATTTTAATTTTAATTTTGCAGTAGAATAAATGTTTACGATTTTTTGTTATTTTAGTACGAATTCCGTGTCATGGCAGAAAATTTGCAAGGAAGATCTGAACCATTGGCCAATGACAAACCAGTCATTGCCAAGAATCAATATGGTAACTTACAGTTCATACACTTTGTTTCTACTTTTTTAATTTATTTTAAATTTATAGAACAAACT
Organism: Gisinianus flammeolus; assembly: GCA_034699125.1. Lineage (NCBI taxonomy): Eukaryota > Metazoa > Arthropoda > Collembola > Symphypleona > Katiannidae > Gisinianus > Gisinianus flammeolus. Next base: position 26,104 of record JAIUND010000177.1, on the reverse strand, counting down.
GACAATAAACTAATTCACCATGATATTTGTTTTTGTCTAGATGTCCCTGGACGTCCAGGAAGGCCCGAGGCCGTTGATACTGATAAAGATCATATTCGAATCAAATGGAGTCCACCCATCAGCAACGGAGGATCACCGATTATTGGTTATGAAATTGAACGTCGGGATATTAAAAATCCAAGATGGGTCAAGGTTAGCAAAGAACCTGCCAGAGGAACTGAATTTACTGATGAAAAAGTTATGGAAGTAAGTAAATATCATGTACATTTAAAAAAAAGTTCCAGCGTACGTATGAAAGACTTTTTATATAGTGATCTCACATTGAAATTTCACAGTAATTATAACACTATTTGTATGCATTTTCAGGGACATTCGTACGAATACAGAGTCACTGCTATTAATGCTGCCGGTCCTGGTAAACCCTCTGATGCATCAACAACAATTACAGCCAGGTATGTGTGCACATCAACTTATTATTTATTTGGCGTTGTTTTGTTGCCGCCAATAGCTTGGTGATTATTAAATGTCCGTTCAATTTACACTTTATTTAGACCAATGAAAGAACCACCAAAACTTCATTTGGATGGCCTCATGGGAAGACGAATCAAAGTACGAGCTGGAGAACCCATCAATATTGACATTCCGTTGTCTGGTGCTCCCATCCCTGTCATCAAATGGACAAAGGATGATAAACCATTACCTGAAACAAACCGTATCTCCGTAAGTTGACGCTATAAAAGTTTTATTGTGTATATTTCTCAGTATAAAGCATGTTAATTTGTGTAATGAAGAAGTTGTGTATCAAAAAAATTTTAACGGTTCAATTGTCTCCTTTTTTTAATAGAATGAAACGAGTAGCACAGCTACCAAATTCCATGTCAGTGCTTCCGTACGAGGGGATTCTGGAAAATACACCGTTACAGCTTCCAACGATTTTGGCACAGATAAGGCTGATATCGAGGTCATTGTCGTTGACAAGCCTGGTTCTCCGCGTGGTCCATTAACACCATCCAAGATTACTGGAGATGCCATAACACTGTAATTTTAAATGTTTTTTTGTATTATTTTTAACGTGAGAGCATTTTCAACGTGAAATGAAACTTTTTATTAATGTATTATTTTGTTGTGATTACTAGCACTTGGAAACCACCAGATGATGACGGTGGAGCTGAAATCAATGGTAAGTCGATATTTCCACGAAATTTCTGTAAATAAAGTTGTTATCCGAAAAGTTTGTTCTCTACTTTATTGAATGTATTTTATGACAGGTTATGTCATTGAAAAATGTGAGTATGGAAAAGATGACTGGAAAGAAGTACCTGGTTTCTGTCCAAGACCTGAATTTACTGTTAAAGGCTTGGAAGAAGGAAAGGTAGGGATTTTTTTTTGTCATTCAAATTTTAAATTTAGTGCCCATTCAAATCTTTGTCCATCTAGATTCACCTTATATTACTGAAACAAATTTTAAAAACGTTGTTGTATTTTTTTCATAACACACTCTGAATTTTTCCCTTAGAAATATGTATTCCGCGTTCGAGCCGAAAATCTGTATGGACTATCCGAGCCTTTGGAAAGTGGACCAACTGTTGCCAAGAGTCCATTCGATCCCCCAGAAGCACCTGAACCACCCCAAATTTTGTCATACAGTCCTAACTCTGCTTCACTACAATGGGAACCACCAATTCTTTCAGGTGGAAAGCCAATCACCGGTTACTTTATTGAGAAGAGAGATAGAAGTGGTGAGTGGGTGAGAGTGAATTCATACCCAACACCAAATCTAAGTATGACTGTTCAAGGACTGCACGAAGGAATGAAATACGACTTTAGAGTTATAGCGTAAGTTTGTTTTAAACTTTTTTAAATACCAAATTGTCGCATTAGTTAAATGGCTTATCGAAAAGTTTGAGCCATTTCATTTTTTGGACGTACAATGTTATCATTTGTACATATATTTTCTTTCAGTGTTAATGAAGCTGGTCCTGGAAAACCCAGTAAACCATCAGATCAAATCATTGCTGGCGTTCAGAAATTCGTGCCAGATTCCCCAGATCAACCAAAACCAGAACGAGTTACCAAGGACTCGATCACGGTCTCTTGGAAAGCTCCTCCCAGTGATGGTGGCTCAAGAGTTAGAGGGTACATTATTCAAAAGAAAGCCAAGGGTGACAAGGAATGGTCAGAAGTTAATGATTATCCTCATCCAAGTACAACTATGACTGTACCCAATCTGAAAGAAGGCGAAGTAAGTTTTTTCTAAAAGCTATGCAGACAGACCTGTATTTTGTACGTCTTTTTTGTAATTTTACTAATACTTAAATTCTTTTGTTTGGTTTTTTCTAGGAATATCAATTCCGTGCAATTGCCGTCAATGGTAAGTTGATTGTAAAACAATTACAACCAATTAGAATAGTTTTTCATTACTTAGAAAATATTCGTTTCTCAGTTGAAAAACAAATCAAGTATATCAATTAATAATTCATTGTGTTAATCATTTTTTTCATTTTTTTATAATAGAAATTGGCCGTAGTGCTCCAAGTCGACCATCAAATGGCATTGTTGTTGAAGAACAGCCAAACAAACCTAAACTGGATTTGGGTGGTGTACGAGATGTGACTGTGAGAGCTGGAGAAGACTTTTCTATTAGCATTCCATTCTCTGGCTTCCCTAAACCCACAGCCACTTGGTATGCAAATGATCTTTTACTGGATGATTCTGATTCTCGTGTATTCCAACAAACTGGAGATGATTATGCCAGTATTGTTGTCAAGAATTCAAAACGTTCCGATACTGGATCATACAAACTACAAGTGAAGAATCCATCAGGATTTGATACAGCAACCTTGAATGTTCGAGTATTGGATAGACCTAAACCTCCAGAGAATTTGCGAGCTGAAGTGAGCAACGGGGAATTTGAATTAAAATCCAATTATTCTTTCCAGTAAAGTTTTCCTTAATTAAATTAATACTTGTTTCCTGTCTATTTAGGAATTTGCAGGAGAAGCTCTTACTTTGGTGTGGAACGCACCAAAGGACAACGGAGGCGCGGAGATTACTAATTATACTGTTGAGAAGAAAGGACCAAATGAAAGTACATGGTCGAAAGTCAGCAGTTACGTTACCTCAACTTATTGTCGTGTTCGAAATCTACAAGTTGGACGAGATTATGACTTCCGTGTTGTCGGTATGTGTATTCATTTAATTTGTATATATAAAGTTGGGAATGCAGAAAAAATGTTTCCATTTTTTTTTATTTTAAAAATTAAATATTTAAATTGCAAATATTTCAGCTGAGAACCAATATGGAACATCAGATCCCGCCCTTACAACAGAGCCAGTCAAAGCAAGACATCCATTTGATCCTCCAGGTCCTCCAGGGGCTCCACGTGCTATTGAAACAACAGAAGACTCCATCACTCTCACATGGACCAAACCGTAAGCCAACAAGACATATTGTTGTTAGACATGCTGTTTTGATGTGTGTGTGCATATTTCTATTTTATAATAATCATGCTAATTTGTTGCAATTGTTTTATTAATTGTAGACGAAATGATGGTGGCTCCTCTATTAGAGGTTACGTCATTGAAAAGAAAATGAAGGGTGAAGATGTTTGGACAAAAGCTTCACATCAACTCATCCCAGACTTGTCTTACCGTGTCATTAATCTTCAAGACGTAATTAAAAAGTTTTCTGTCCAATACTTCGTTGACCTAAGCGTAAAATTCTCCATGTTAAAATGTAATCGTCAAATCATTTGATTTTTATAGGGAAAAGAATACGAGTTTAGAGTAGCAGCTCTGAACGCCGCAGGTCAAGGCTCATGGAGTCCAAATTCAGATCTTATCCGTTGCCAACCACCTGCCTGCGCCCCCAAAGTCACAAGTGACTTGAGTATTCGAGATATGACTGTGATGGCTGGAGAAGAATTCACAATTACAGTACCATTCTTGGGCAGTCCCCTACCCAAAGTCACATGGACCGTGAATGCCGAGGAAGTCTTTTCCGATGATCGTATCAAATACCACACGCAATCCGGCTCCACCAACTTTACAAATAAATGTGCCCGAAGAACTGATACTGGAAAATACACCATCCAGTTGGTCAATAGTGAAGGATCTGATACTGCATCTTGTCGTGTCCTTGTCGTTGATAAACCCGGACCACCAGGTAATTAGTTAATTAACAGACGCACTAAGCACAGCCTGGATATTTGTGCTCAAAAATTTAGTGGGCTCAATTCTTGTTATAATATTTTACAGTTGGACCATTGGAAGTTGGAGATATTACACCCGAAACATGTTCGCTCAAATGGCTAGCACGTAAGTAAATTCATTTGCTGTTAATCAAATTGATCAATTTGTAATGTAATTTTGGACAAATGTTTTCATGATTAATTTTAATTCATTTCCCAGCGTTGGACGATGGTGGCTCACCAATTACCAACTATGTTGTGGAGAAAATGGACTCTACGACTGGTGTTTGGGTGAAAGTGAGCAGCTTTGTACGTGGTTGCAGTTATGATGTGATAGGTCTTGAACCAAATAGAAAGTACAATTTCCGAATCCGCGCTGAAAATCAATACGGTGTGAGTGGACCATTAGATTCAGATCATCCAATCCATGCTAAATTCCCGTTCTCCGTCCCAGATGCTCCAGGTCAACCAAGAGTTATTGATTGGGATGCAGACTCGGCCACACTTACATGGGTAAATTAAACCAAAAATAAGAGCAATTAATGAGTCGGCAGAATGTTTTATTCCAAGTACTTTTTCTAAAATAACAAATTCTTTTGTACCACCATAGGACAAACCATATAATGATGGTGGGGCTAAAATCCAAGGGTACAAAATTGAATTCAGAGATGTGGCTGAAGATACAGACTGGCGTTCAGCAAATGATTATTTGATAAGAGAAACAACAAACACTGTTCATAATCTTCTTCAGGGTCATGAGTATGAATTTAGGATACGAGCAAAGAACTCGGCTGGACTAAGCAAACCATCTCCACCCTCCAATCACTTCAAGATGAAGGGTAAATTCGGGGTGCCTTCACCACCAGGCCAGCCAGAAGTTATTAAAGTTGGTCGTGGATATGCTGATCTCACATGGTCCGTCCCAAAATCAGATGGCGGCTCAAAAATTACTGGATATCTTGTTGAAAAGCGAGAAGTTGGTTCGGCCTACTGGAGTAGGTGTCATGAATATAATGTGACTGATACAAGTCTGACAGTCAGTGGACTAACGATGAATGGCGTAAGTGTACATATTTTCAAAGTCAACACTGATATCACATAATTTTTACTGTGTAACAACTGAAAATTTCAGTTAAAAAAGATTTGAAATCTGGATCTTTATTTATTTAGGACTATGAATTCCGAGTCTATGCCATTAACAAAGCTGGAAAGAGTGATCCTTCAACTTGTAATACTCCAGTGCGTATCCAAGAGATTTCTGGTGGAGAAAGTCCTGAATTTATCCGTTCTTTGCAAAATACTTCAATTCCCAAAGGAAAACAATTGGTTTTGGAGTGTGAAGCAACGGGTAAACCCATACCTACTCCCCGCTGGTTGAAGAATGGCAGAGATATTCAATTTTCTGTCAGAATCCGACAAGAAGTGGATTGTGGTACTTACCGTCTCATTATCACTGACATGCAAGATGGTGACGATGCTGATTATACTTGTCAAGCTTCAAATCCAATCGGCCACACATATACTTCCGCCCGTATCCGTATTGGTTGTCCACCAAGAATCGATAGATGTCCAAATGAATTGTACTTGGCAGAAACTGAAAATACTAAAATCAAAATCTTTTACTCTGGTGATCAACCCATGGACATCAAGATTACAAAGGATGGTCAGGATTTGACTGAAAATCTTCATATCAAAATCACCATCTTTGACGAGTACATTGTCATCTTTATCAAAGAGGTTTCCAAATCAGATGCTGGAAATTATAATATCAAGATCTCAAATGATAGTGGAAGTGTGAGTGCTTCATTTACTGTTTACATCACTGGGCTTCCAGGACCACCACTACCCCCTCTCGACATTTCCGACGTCCTTGCTCATACTTGTACCTTGAACTGGAAACCACCAGGTACGACAGCAAATCAAAGGAAATTCAATTTTATGACCAGTTATAATAAAATTTGGTGTTGATACCTTCCTCGGTTTATTAAAACAAATTCTATGTATCTTTTTTTAGCATACGATGGTGGTTTGAAAGTGACTCATTACATTGTTGAAAGGAGGGATGTTTCAAGTGCTCATTGGGTTACTGTTAACTCTCAAGTCCGAGACACATGTTGTTTAGTTCAAGGATTAACAGAAGGACAAGTAAGTCAGTTGTCAATGAACGTATTAAACTATAATTTTCATGTTTCTAATAATGTTTTTTTTTCAATTTGTTTTTTTAGGAATATCTGTTTAGGGTTTCCGCTGTTAATGATAACGGAGCCGGTCCTCCACTCGAGGGACAAAATCCCATTAAAGCCAAAGCACCTTTCGATCCACCCACAGCACCTGGTGCTCCCAACATCACCGAAGTGGGAGGAGATTTTGTACACTTGGAATGGGATAAACCCGATTCAGATGGTGGATCCAGGATTCAAGGATATTGGATAGACAAGAGAGAAGTCGGCACTGTTGCTTGGCAGCGAGTGAATCCTTCAATATGTCTTCCAAATCAATTAAATGTGAGCAATTTGATTGAAGGTCGAAGCTACGAGTTCCGTTGTTATGCTCAAAATCTGGCTGGTTTGTCCCCATCGTCACCATTCTCATCATCCATCAAGATCATCGATCCAAATGCAGCCACACCACCTGAAATTGTGAGTCCATTGAGAAATGCAATGACAGTTGAAGGGAAGAATGCTACATTTACATGCAAAATTACTGGACAGCCCAAACCTACAATTACCTGGTACAAGGGTGCTCGGGACATTTCACATGGTGGTAAATATCACATCAGTCAAGAAGGAGATACATATATTCTAACTGTCTATGATGTGTTTGGAGAGGATGCGGATGAGTATGTGTGTAGGGCAGTGAATAAAGCAGGGGCAAAATCAACAAGAGCTGAACTTGTGATAATGACACCACCTAAATTATTAGTTCCACCCCGATTCCGTGACACTGCTTACTTTGAAAAGGGTGAAAATGTTGTTGTTAAAATTCCGTTCACTGGTGTCCCAAAACCAAGAATTACTTGGATGCGTGACGGTGAAAAGATTGAGTCCGGTGGACATTATCATGTTGAAGTTAAAGAAAGGCACGCAGTTCTTACGATCACGGATGCCAGTAGACATGACAATGGACCTTATAGTTTAACAGCAGAAAATGATCTCGGATTGGATTCTGCCATTATAAAGATTCAAATTAGTGACAGACCAGAACCCCCCAAGTTCCCCATTGTTGACAACATTGGAACGGACACATTACTCGTGTCTTGGAAACCACGTAAGTTTTTTCCCGTTCCATTTCTAACTAATTTTATTCTAAAATATCTTTTTATAATTCAACAATTGCTGATGATGTATTATATAGCTGCATGGGATGGTGGTTCGGCGATAACTAATTACCTGGTGGAGAAACGTGAACATCCTATGACATCTTGGATTCGCGTTGGAAACACTAGAATAACTAGTATTCAAGCTACGGGTCTCAGTCCAGGTCATCAGTATGAATTTAGAGTGTATGCAGAGAATGTTTATGGAAGAAGTGATGCTTCGGATGTTACAAATATTGTAACCACCATAGATCATGGAAGGAAACAACAGAAAAAGAAGCAGTATGAAGGTAATGAAATGATTGGGGGTTCAGTCATGTACATGTTCATTTTAATCTTTTTGTTTGCATACCTATATAGGTAGTATTAGATAGCAATACATACAATAGCAACTTGTAATTTATGCTTGTACTTTTCAGTGGATGAAACGGGCAAGAAGATTCGTGGCAAGTAAGTATACATTTCCTTTCTCATTACATATTCTTTACAAAATAAATTTTTTTGTGTTGAAGTCAATCAAAAGAAGTGCACTCGATCTACATTGATAATAATGGAATTTAATTTAATTATCCTCAGGTGTGACGAAAAGGTTAAAGACTACGACCAATTTGGTAAGTGGTGGATTATAAATTGAGATACTAAAATTCATGTCTGAAGTTCAAACATGAATTCCCCTTTGTGTACATATTTCATGTATGAATTGTTGTACAATTTCTATTTTACAGTGTTCTCAATATATTCCAAGTATGTTCCTCAACCGGTGGAGATTAAAACATCCAGTGTTTATGATTATTACGAAATTTTGGAAGAAATTGGAACGGGTGCCTTTGGTGTCGTTCATCGTTGTCGCGAGAAAAAGACGTATAATGCTTATATTCTCTCTTTGTATATGCATATGTATTAATTGTAATGTTTGGCCGTGTAAATTTAGTTCACATACCTGCATATTCATGCGATTCATCTTGTTTCTTTCAGTGGTCTTATATTTGCTGCTAAATTCATCCCAGTCTCCCACTCCCTAGAGAAAGAATTAATCCGACGGGAAATAGATATTATGAATCAACTTCATCATCCTAAACTAATAAATCTACATGATGCATTTGAAGATGACGATGAAATGGTTCTTATTTATGAATTGTAAGTTGACCAAAGTAAAAGTATGTATTTAATTTGACTATTGTATTGTATTTTTGTTTTGATACGACTGATAATTTATGTACTTGGCATTCAAATGTAAAGCCTTTCGGGTGGTGAGTTATTTGAAAGAATAACAGCAGAGGGATATCAAATGTCTGAGGCTGAGGTCATCAATTACATGAGGCAAATTTGTGAAGGAGTCAAGCACATGCATGAAAGAAACATCATTCATTTAGGTAAAAAAATTTAAAACAAGAAACTGATTGTAGAAATTAAAAGTACTGCTGAATTTGACATTAACATGATGTTCTCTTATGATATAGATATTAAACCTGAAAACATCATGTGCCAGACCAAATCAAGCACAAACGTAAAATTAATTGATTTCGGTTTGGCTACTCGGCTAGATCCCAATGAAGGTAAGCAAACTGTTGAAGAATAGGCTGCCATAAATCTCCTTGTTTGTGAAACAATGTCTTATATATTTTCTTTAACTTTTCCGGTCATTTCCATGAAAAAAGTCGTCAAGATTTCAACGGGTACTGCTGAGTTTGCTGCTCCTGAAATTGTTGAAAGAGAACCTGTTGGCTTTTATACGGACATGTGGGCTGTGGGTGTTCTGGCATACGTCCTGTAATACATTAATAGATACATTTTTGACTTTAGTTCAATATTTTCTTGAACTGTTCCAAGACTAGAAAGTACTAGAAATACCATATAATTATGTTGTTGTGCATTTGTAGACTAAGTGGGCTTTCACCATTCGCCGGTGAAAATGACATTGAAACTTTAAAGAATGTCAAGGCTTGTGACTGGGACTTTGATGAAGAAGCCTTCTCCAGTGTATCAGAAGAAGGGAAAGAATTCATCCGCCATCTCCTAGTCAAGAACAAAGAGTAAGGAATTCATAAATTAATGCAGTGTGCATATATACATAGACCATCAGTTCTGATTTCATGTTCGTAATAAACATATTATATTATTACTACTATTTCATTTCAGGAAACGTATGACTGCTCACGAATGTTTAGCACATTCGTGGTTGACAGGTGATCATAGTGATCGTCAAACTAAGATCGACAACGGACGATTCCTGGCCCTTCGTGATCGTATCCGTTCTAAATATCCATTCTGGGATGACTGCCTCCTTCCTTTGGGTCACTTGGCTGAATATTCCTCTCTTAGAAAGCTACAAGTGGAAAAATACAGAATACACGATACATACTTTGGTACAATAAACGAATATTTATTTCATTATACATATTTCTTGTGCAATTCTAATTCAAATACAATATATTTACATGATTAAATTTTTTTTGTGTCGTTTTATTTAGATCGTAGACAAGCGGCTCCAAGATTTGTGATTAAACCAAGAAGTACGTTTGCATATGAAGGTCAAAGTGCTAAATTCACATGTAGAGTAATTGCGTGTGCTGCCCCTACCCTTACCTGGTATCACAACAACTCCGAACTGAAACAGAGTGTCAAGTTTATGAAGCGGTATCAAGTAAGTCAATAAATATTTTGTGTTTTGATAGTTTTTGAATGTCAAATTTCTCTCGTTTGACAGTTGAATTGTTGGTGAAATTATGAAAGACGGGAATTCTTTCTAACATGATTTATTTGTGTCTTTCATACAAATCTTTAGGGGGAAGATTATACTTTCGTCATTAATCGTGCTAAGTTAGAAAATAGAGGTGAATATATAATTAGGGCTGAAAATCATTATGGTTACCGAGAAGAAATCGTTTTCTTAAATGTTCAACGTAAGTACAATTTCTTCCTTTTATATTTTTTTGTCTTGTACATACTATCTTTTTTATGAAATCATCCCAGAATTCCAGAGTATGTTTTATGTAATTGCCTTTGTAAATATTCATGCAATTAGCAATGCCTAAGGAAGTTCCAGCGTACAAACCGGAAGCTGCCCCTGTACGAAGGAGAAAACCACTAGAATGGAAAATGTTTCAAGAGGAGCGTGACTCAGCGCCATTCTTTACGTTCCATCTTCGACCTCGTGTTGTCCAATACCATCATCCATCTTGTAAACTTCTCTGTTGTCTTAGTGGCAAGCCAACACCTTCCGTGAGTAGTATAATGTTTTGCATTAAACTATTAAAATAATGCTCATTTTGTGCAATTACATGGAGAAAGTGGACTTTATGCCTCAAATACACACACACACGTGTACATTTGATGAGGCCTATTTCTTGTACACTGTGTTAACTTGAAATGTGTCATGTAAATTATTTGATAAAATGTTTGTTCAGGTTAAATGGTACAGGGGAACTAAAGAGTTGAGTAAACACGACTACAACATGACCCATGCTGATGGAGTGGTTGCTCTTGAAATTCTCGACTGCAAGCCTGAAGACTCTGGCAAATATCGCTGTGTGGCCACCAATGCAATGGGACAAGATGAAACTGTTTGTGTAGTGATTGTAGAAGGTACCGGACAATGGCATTCTTATACCTAGAATATATTATATAAATATATATACGCATATTACTTATTACACTATATACATATTATACTGCCATTATTATTATTATTATTATTACAATTACTATTATTACTACTATTATTGTAATCTATATATTTGGAGACAAGAGGAGAAATTTTACAATTTACAATCTAAACTCACGAAACTATCAACAAAACAATGATGAAAGCAAAATCCGTTACACAAGTAATAATTGATGAAATATGGAAAATCACCTTTTCATTACCCACACTAGAACTATTTGCAATTACATACTTATAGTATTCTTATCCATGACGAGTATTTCTAAACTATATACATTTATCAAAAAATAATTCTACATACATATATATTCTCTACACTTGCCTGTTCTCTACTCTTTACTTCTTCTACACTTACTCTTACTCTACTGCTATACATATATATATAATTATTATTACTATTATTCTTATTATTTAAGTAAAAGCTACACATGCCAATCAAATATATAATCTACATAAAAAAATATACTCATGCCATGCACTATATATATATATATATATATACTATTATGGGAAACGACGGGAAAATCAAATGAAAAAACACTCGCTCTTGTGAAAAAATATCAAAAAAAAACAAACCATCATTTTTTTCTTTCTCCATTCTCCACCCTTACTTCTTATTTTTGCTTATTTTCATTTTGTTCATGGCCATCGCGCTGTTGCTGTCAATACATTTGCTGTGCTCTCTCCTTACTGTTCACACCACCATTTACCTTCAATTTCGTTCAAAATATTCGGATTTGAAATATGTCAATTTCCATTTCCCGAATGAGCTCTTCTTATTATATCCGTACATTTCATTATTTTATTTATATATTGAACACATCACCTCTTTTAAAAACCTCATCACTGATTCCTCCAGTTTGTATTGCAATTGGAAGGAAGTACAAAAAAAACTCAATCCCACTGAATCAAATATCAAATTTATGAGAGCACGAAATCCTATTCACACAATCCGAGTCCTCACAGTGGTTTTTTTCTTTCTCTTTTGTTTTTCATTCCCCACAAAACAACACTATTTTTTCTTCTTTGACTTGACCTTTGAACTGCAAATGAAGAAAATCTTACCCTTTTTTTTGCTATTTGCCTTTTTGAAAGTCAAAATACTGGAAATTTTGATGCATTTTTGTACATTGCATTTCCTCTCCCTTTGAATCGCTACGCAAATTTTTCCTGGCTCTTTTTTTTAATCTGATTTATTTCTTTTCTGTTTTGTAAGTCAAAGAGCATTTTTGATTTTTCAAATATTCGTTTTTCTTTTCTTTTATTTGTCGTTGTACACATTTCAAGCCGGATTTTTGCTACAGTGTATGATTTTTTTTTAATGTATAGGCTATATTTTACATAAGTATAGCTTATTTTTTTCAGTGTGGATCAAAGGCATTTTATTTTATTTTTTGTAAAGTGCTATATACTTGCCGTTGTTTTGTAGGGTAGGGAATGAATGACTGTTTTCGAGGCTGTTTTCTTTTTACTACTGATTTCTGGACTAGTAACTTTTTTACGCAGTATTTACTTTATTAGAGAGTAAAGAAAACTAGATTTGGGTGAGTAATGTTAATGATGTGAAGGACGATGTGAACGGCTTAATGAAGGTGCATTTTAGAGTATGGAATGTGATAGAAATGAAACAAACAATATTCAAATATAATTATGACATCTTGAATTTGTCATTTGTCGTACGAAAGTTTTACACTTGCACACTCTACTACATACATGTATACTATACATTGTATAGATTCTTTGTTTTTTTGATATTTCTAATTACTATTATGAAAACATTGAAAACACATTCATGACTTGATGACGGTACTACCTATATGTTTTACACGGGACAAATCAAATCCCCTGGATGGATGATGCATTATGTATGAATAGACTGCAAAAGACTGAGAGATGGATGACAACACAAATACAATTAAGTGATTTCAACGCTGCCATTAAAAAAAATAAAAATGTATGTATTATTCAAGGCTAAACATATTGAATTAAGGATATATGCTATCCTTTTGATGATTGGGCCCCTTGGAAGCTGGACTTGTTTGGATTGACTGACTTTCACTCACTCACTTTCATTTTTCATTGTGTGTTTTTGGTTCCCTTCCTCTCAAGTATTATCACCACCTTTCTTACCCACATATCGATTTGTTTGACATTGAGAGTTTTTTTAATCCATATACTATTAATCACTATTAAATGAGACTTGTTTTTGTTTTTGTACTAACTGCCCGTGACGAACGAATTGAAACGTAATACATAGTAATGATAGTTATTCAGAGTGCTTACATGTGTACTTAAATACTTTTAATTCCTTTCCTCTTTCTGCTGAAATTCTCTGCTACTCTCCTGCTGCTACTGGCTGTTCCTTTCAAAAACTTTCTATACTTTCCCCCTTTTAAAATTTTTTTAATAAAAATAGACACCAAAACATTCAATTTTTTTTGTGCCATCCTTTTCTTAACTGGAATGGAGAGCGTTTGACACAAATGGCGATTCTATATATACACACAAAAAAGCTACATTAAAAAAAAAAATGTTAAATAACATACGTGTACAAAACAAAGGGACACCCACAATGATTATGATACACATGTATACGTAGTATTATAATTATATCTAGTTTATTTACGATGAGAGTGTGTACAACATGCGGACAGCGTAATTTATTTATTTGACAGTAGAATAATGTTTTAGTGTGAGATACAAACGTATGTAGATTATTATTATGATAAGCTAAAGAGTATTATGTGTATGTCTTAGTATTGGGTTATGTGTGACAATTTGTGACAATCTGTGTATACCTAATTGAAAAAGGCTTGAAGGAAAATCGATATCTATTTAGGAGTCTCTTCTCAAAGTCTTGATTTTTCATAGGGGCATCTCAAACTTCTGAGCAGTCTCAACTTGCACATAAATTGCTTTATTCTGGAGGTAAATCGACCGCAAAAAAATCTACTACGTTATAATTCTTCTTTTCAGTCTTTAATAATAATAAGCAATTTTCAACATAATACTGCTAATCCTTTTTTAAAGTATTATTCTTGTTATATTTACTTTGCTTTGACTAATTTTCTGTAAAAAGCCTGTAGTATTTTTTTTTTTACTATTTTTGACTTTATATAATGTTACACACAATTGTACATTAAGACTTTTGAGCTCTTTATTCTTTTGGCCATTGTTTTATTTATCTTCTTGTTGACCTTTCAATCATTCTCTTCACTTGACTTTTCATAAATTATTCTCACTTTCTATCTTTTTCCCCTGTCATTTCAACTATGTATTCACATCTTATCTGATCTTGCCTTTCTTTACTTGAGTTTTACTGAAAAAGAAGATTAGAGTCTATACACTCGAAGTTTTATAAAGTCAAGAAACGTAAACAGATTTCGTTACAGAGTTTAATAATGATATTGATTGCCTCGTCAAATGAAATCGTCAAATTTTTAATGGTGTATCCTATTTATTATTTTAATTACAAATCCCCAGAAAAATAACTGGAACTGAAAAATCCTAGTCCTTTACTTACTATGCATGTACGACATTTAAATAACCGGAGAAAAAGTGAAAGCTTTCTCTAAAGGGAAAACAGGACTTTCACCGGATAGAAATTCTTGTGTGCACGTTGTTTTATGTTTGCGGAACATGTAAATATAATTTACTGCTTATGATAATAGTAACAATTGTTATCATCACTGGTAATTACTATTGTTTTGTCCGTGTACTTTCATTCTTACCTTACATGGGAAATATTTAAACAGAAAAGACTTGGTCTCGTGGTGGTCACCTTGTCAAATTTCGTCCATTTCGAATTGTGTACAATAGTCCTTTCTTTGTTGTTGTATTTTCTGTACAAAAGTTTATTATTCAGATTTATGGCTTTCTTACATTGTTCTATCGTTCCAAAGTAATTACATTTTCATGAGTATGAGTGTATTCAATATTTAAAAATGTACATATGTACTTAGATCATTTCTGAGCTTTTCCTCATGTTTGTGTAGAAATTCTGTATACTTAAAAGTATAAAAATATTGTTCATTGTCATTCCTTATCCAAATCCTTGAAATTGTAAAACGTTTTAGAGTAGCCATGTAGTCATTTTGGACATAATTTGAGAAATCATTTATCGGTACTTATTGGGTAATTTAAAAAATTTATTAGAGATTTAGAAAATATTTACTGGATTAATAATGTGTAGATTTTTAATGTAGTCAAAAATAATGTACACTCAATTTCAGAATGTAGACTTCGTTATCAATAGAAAAAAAAGTTTGATTTTTGCTAAACTACCAAGACAAAACAATAATATTTGACAAAAAAAATTGCAGTGAAAGTTTGAATTTTGGATTAATTGAATTCCGAGTTTTTTTAAAAAAGAAAAACCGAGTTTGTTTTCGCTGAATTTTCGCATTTTTTTTAAAAAATAAAAGCAGTTGTGAAATGTGAAACTGTTGGATTAAAATGCGAATTGACAATTTATTTAGATCGGAGGTACATGCCTGAAAGTCATCCACCAAAAGAGAAACCTGCAAATACAAGGAGTTCTTCGGGTAGCAAACCAGAAGAACCTGTCTCAACATATGGGAATCAAAAGGTATATGACAAGAAAAACCTTATCTCTCAAAGAAGTGTCAAAAGTCGTCGCAAAATATAATATACCGATTTCCCCAGAATTTGTGAACTTTTGTATCCATTTTCATTGTTATTCTCTCTGTTATTGATCACTTTGTGTCCTTATTTTACTGACTGGATTTTGTTAAATACACTGAGAGTTCAAACCAACTTCTCCATTTGAAACAGGCTGCTGCAACTATAGGAATAGGCAATCATGAACCATCACCGCCCAAAAATGGGACAACCAGATCTCCAAAGCCTTACGGAAAGACTTTGGATGCAGCTGGAAGTCCGTCGAGATCCCGATCGTCGACCAAAGAATTAGAATGTTAGTTTTCTTGTTTTTATTGGTATTTGTATTTGTATTTATATTGATTCGGAATCTTTTACCGAAGTAGTAATATTTTATACTTATATATTATTTGTGGAAATAGTACCCTCAGATGACGTCCCCATGTCGGCCCCGGAAATCAAGAAAGCCCTCACAAATTTAACAGTAAGCGATGGAGAATCCGTTGAATTGAAATGTGAGTTTAGTGGCGACCCTGAACCTCAGGTGAGCTGGAGCAAAAATGGTGAGACTGTTTCGTCATCGGATGTGGTGGCACTGAAGTATAGAAATAGAGTAGCAACACTCACCATCCCTGAAGTTTTTCCCGAGGTAGTTAATTAATTAATTGTACATACTGTAGTTAGTGAATCAGTATTGATTTGCATATATTTCATATAAACGTTTAACCAAATTAAATGTATTACCGTTTTAGGATGAAGGTAGTTATGTCTGTAGGGCTAGCAACACGATGGGCTCAATAGAAACGAAAAGTGTACTGAAAGTTGAGCGTAAGTTTATCCTAACATGCTCCAATCAACAAAGGAATGTATTTGCATAATTTGGTCGGTATTTAATGTAAGTGTTTACACATGATTCTATATATTATAGCTATGCAAAGTTCGGGAGGAGCAAAAGGAAAGTCATCAGATAAATCTCCAGTGATTGTAGATCATTTACAATCTCAAATTGTGAAGGATGGTGAACCAGTTCTTCTTTCTTGTCGAGTCACAGGAGCTGCTAAATTTGATGTTGTTTGGTTACACAATGACAAGGAGATTAAACCTAGTAAGGACTTCCAGTATGATGCTTCTGGAGACAAAAGAACACTCAAAATTGCAGAAATTTTCCCCGAAGTAAGTTCTCATTGCTAAAGAATGACACCACACATTACTTGAACATTTTAAATTAGCAATTTGAGGTTCCTAATTACAATGTATCTTTTATTATACAATATAGGATGCTGGCGCATACACCTGTGAAGCTTTTAACGATGCTGGTGAAAATTTCAGTACCTGCTCTCTTGTTGTCGTTGGTAAGAATTTTTGATTTCAAAAATAACAAGAAGAATAAGGAAAAGTGCAACTTATTTCAGTCAAATATCATTAAATAGGATTTTATTTTAAATTGATATTTCTTTATGATACACATAGTACCAAGTGAAGAGCAGAAGAGTCCATCATTCAAGACATTCCCACGTTCTGCCACGGTTCGAGAGGGAGGAACGGCTACATTCACCTGTGAAATTGAAAAAGTTCCTCAATCTGGTAAGCACTGATTAACAATTTGAATTTGGATTCAAGGAGAAAGCATTTGTGACTGAATTTCTAATTTTCTCTGTTTGGAATATGGTTGTTTTAATATAGTGGAGTGGTTGAAGGACGGGAAAAATTTACAAGAGTCAGCAAAATATCAGCTGAAGAGTGTGACCAAGAGTAAGTTCCAATTGGATATTGTCAACTGTACCATCACCGATTTTGGACAGTATTCTGTGAAGGTGGCTGGAAAGAAAGGTGATGCCATTGCTGCATTTGCCAACAACGTCGTGTCCACTACAACTCCTCTCTAAGAATTTACTATATACCAAATGGAACTTAACTCTTTTTAGGCCGTCGTCAACGGAAATTCAAAGTTTGTACGCAGAATTTAAAAAAAAAGAAAAAGAAAATTTAATCTTTTATCATTTTAAAAATATATACTATAACTATAACTATGTACTTAATAATAATAATATATACAATATTGGAATACACACACACACTACAATTATTTGGAGAGATGAATGAGCAAATGCAAAGAAAGAGAAAAAATTACAACTCCCCAAATACTTATATTGAGACTTATTCTATAAGTATTTCGTTTTCATCAATAAAATCTAATTTTATTCTTATTCGTGTGTTATGTCTGTACTCTGTATACATTATGAAATATATAGATATTTACTAGTAAAGTATAAGGATTTTCAATTGTTTTGATTCAACCTCATCTTCACTATGTATAAGTATTTATGTTGTTATTATTATATGATGAGCTAATTAAGTTAGCTCAGCTATAACCAGTGTAAATGAATCCCTTGGTCTGACTTTAGGTCAGTCACATATCTTCTTGTTTAATATCATTGTTACTACTGACTCAATATATTACTGCACAATTGCACTAATTTACTAACCGAGAATTTCGTTGTATAATTTCATTGTTACATTTTGGTTTCAAAATTTCTATGAGGTAAACAAACATAATACGAATGGGGAAAGTGAAGACTCTGTTCCAAGTTTTTATATCATCATCATGCACACATTAATTAAAATATAGTAAAATGGTTTGGTTTGGATTTGATTTTGATTGAATTCTTGAACAGAGGCTTTCTAGGTCTCAGGACTTCTACTGAAAAAAAAACCCCCCATCCGTCTGTAGACGCTGATATCTCTTGTTGTTATAAAATGAAGCGTATGAAACTGCTAAAGGAACTAGTTTACTACACACAAAAACATTTTACCGTTTGAGAATTAAATGAAACTAAACTTTCTATATATCTTGTCTTTATCCTAGTCAGAAAAATTATATTATTATTATTACTACTACTACGTACTGTTGTTATTAATTAGTTTATCAACTGCCAATCTTATATGTATTTAGATAAGAGGAATTGTAATTTTATGGTAAAATCGATGTTGGCTACATGCATGTACAAGTGTAAGTTTAGCTTGCTTGAAGAAATCATTGATGTCTGTCATGTTTTGAGTATAATGATGAATGATGTCATGAAATACTACTATGAAAACAAAAGCAGCAGCAACTGGTGAAATGATATTTTATGGCTTCTTACTATATGTACCAAAAAAGGACATTTTAAAATGGTAATCAAAAGGAAAAAATCCGGCCTATATCTTTTTAGTCATAATATGATATTCTGTAGATGTTAGTTTTAATTATTATTGTTACAATTATTATGTACTTATTATGTAAAAAAATTAATTTACTGAACAAAGTGCTGAGTGGTATGTTGGTGAATTTTGATGGCGCGCAGTGTGATTTAATAATTAATTAGTAATGCATGGAGAATACAAATGAGAATGAGGATGTGAGTGTTCAATTTGTGAAAATTGAATGTAAACACTTACCATGAAAACTGAATAGGATTAATGATAAATAATTATTATGATGGATATACCATATTGGGAATTAGGAAATGATAAATATTTTATCAAATATCAAGTCAAAATGAGTCTTATTAAGCTACACACACCTACCATACATACATGTATATACATATACACTTATATTCTATTATTACTATCATATTCAATTTACCCCCAAAAATATGTTAGATGATAAAACATTAATCTGATGAGGTGAAAAGTGTATTCTAATAAAGTATAGAAAGTAATAAAAAAGTAATGAAGCAAAATAGAATTTCATGTAGTAAGTGAATGTGAATCAAAAAATAAGTTTTGCCTTTTCATTCATTATACAAATTTTTGGTGCTAAAAATATAGGTGAGAAATTTCAAAGGAAACTTTATTATTATGTTGTGTTATATTGTATATCAAATCATCCTTAGTATTAATTTAATTTTAACCTTTCTGTCTATGTAGACTGTAGCTCAACATGATGATGAATATGACAAAAACATGAATTATGAGATTGTAATGCAGATAAAAAAATTTTAAACGACAAACGCATTATTATTATAGTCATTGTGTCGTCAATCTCAATCAAACTGAAAACTGAACGTAACAAAGTGAAGAAAACTTCCCTGATTTTGCCTTCCTCCGGCTACGAATATACAAAAAAATAAAGTGTCGATTAATTAATAAAGTGTGTGGGCCCATTATAATGTATTCTATTGATCATGACGGTAATGAAATAAATATCTGGTTTAATGTTATTGAACAACTGGGTGTTTTTATGAGTTCATACACATTTTATAATCGTGTTGGCATTTTGTACACAGTTTGGATGGGGATTGGAAAACGTTTCGTGCGGACATCCCAAAGGTCCTTGATTACATACACGAATTGTACAGTGTGTAACGATGAAATCAATCCAACTTTTGTTCAACCGTAATGCCTTTTGGAGTTTACTCTAGAAGATGTTGTTGTTGTGGCAGTGCAACATGGAAGGACAGTTTAAACAACTGTCCAAAATTTGAATTTTTTAACTAAATTGTGTTTAAACAAAAATAAGTGTATGCAGAAAAAATGATAAATGGCAAGGATTGATTAAACTTATGTGAAATGGAAAAATAGTTAACAAAAGATAAGACGAGTCGATCCTTTTAATTCAGTATTGCAAGAGACGGTAAGGGGTGAGATTTTTTCCAAGCTGGACTGGACTTTTACAAAGAATATATGTCCATATACATATTACTTATTAGTTGTTTATGTATTTAATTTTATGGTTTTCATAATACTCTTGTTACATTATAATACATATGATCAATAAAATATCTTATTTCACGCCAGTAACACGCATATGTACAATAAATTATAAGTATATATGTTTACAATTTTAAAATCTTCGAGTTCGCTTCAGGTTATTTAGGATCGATTTCATCTCTTCAACGGCTTGAGATTCTGGATGTTTTTCAGTCATTTCGGTAGGCTTTCTCGTTACACTTCTATCCAGAGTTGATCTCAGTTTAATCCCTTTTTTAATTTGTGAAACAACGTCATCAATTTGAGCATTGCCTGGGGTTTTTTGGCTCTCATCACCCTGTTCTGAGGTTCCTGCTGGTGTTTTTCTTAATGTCCTCAGGCCTGAAGAAAGTGAAGAATTTAGTGATGAAGATGGTAATGGAGGAGGGGGCGGTGCGCAAAAATTCGGCATCATGGGTGGGGGCGGCGGTGGTGGTGGGGTGATAACTGTGGGTTCCTCCGAAAAGGGCGTTTCTTCAAGCTTTCTCTCAGCTTCCTCAGCTCGCTCACGTAAAATTTTCACTTCTTCCTCTAAGCCTTTAATATTTGCATCCGTTTGGATTCTCATTGTTTCGTCTTCCACTTCTCTTTCGCTTACACATCTCTGTAAATTTTAATTCCAAATGTTTAAAATGGCTCGATATAGACCCTGTTTGTACAAAACATATATGTACTAAAAGATGTAGTCTAGAAATTTTCTTACACTGAGTTCAGTTATTTGTTTTTGGAAATTATTTTTTTGCTCCTCCAGAACAGTTTGAAGTTCACCAATCTGAGACAAGGCATCCATAAGTCTGTTATCTGTTCCGTCGGACATGAAAACAAGACTCTGTCTTTGCAGAATATTTTTCTCAGTTCGAATCTAATAAAATCGGAAAAAAATACTTTTCAATGTACATTACAAAATTTGACGTAAAACTTGGACGACTGCGTCAACCATGTTTTTAGTTTAGTAAAATTATAGTAATAATTAAATTTTATAATAGTATATAATTTGTACTCGTATATAGTCTCACCTTTCGTAGTGCATTTTCAGCTGTTAGTAATTTTTCTTGTTCAACAATATCCTTTGTTTTGATATTATCAAGTTCCACGACGGCATCATCCAAAGAGTCATGAAGTTTTCTATTCTCAACTTCTAATTTTCTTATTTTTTCTTTGAGTTGGGACGTTTCAGACTCGGATGAGTAGACAACGTCATTCATAAGCATGACGGACTCTTGTGTTTCAAATTCAGCCAGTTTCGTTCTCTCCAGTTCTGTCTCCAAGTGCAGGATTTTCCCTTCCAGCCCTGTGCAATATAATTATACCGAAATATTCTTATCATTTGAGTCGAATGTTATACCATAATACTTGTTCTGAGCAGTCTAATGATTTCAATTAGCTTACATTCCTAATTTATGAAAATGCATTAGCAATCGATTATTGAACCTGCATTTCATCTCATTAGCAGTAAAGATGCATTGAATGAGCAATATCCCAGAGTATATTTGTAATATTGAGTAAGTATATATGCTATACAATTATGTATACACTCTCAAAATGTTTTGTGTATACTGAATTTCAAAAGTTATCAACGAATTGTTTACTACATTTTCACTCTTGTCTTTTACCTTGAATCCTTTTACGGAGATAGGCAATCTCTTTGTCATTCTCTACACTGTCAACAGCCTCCGCTTCCTCTTCTATGGCAAAACTTGGATCATTTAACTGCTGCATCATTAGTGCACTTTGTCTTTTGAGTCTGCGATTTTCTTTGTTGTACTGTGTACGAGAACATGAAAATGCCAATTTCAAATCATGGAATGATATTATCAATTATCCCCATTCTTCAACTAAGATTACGATCGTGTATTGTGTATTGTATGTAAATAGACAATTCAATGACATTCTTATTCTTGGCATAATATACATATTATTGAACTATATTCTTCTTACCTGATCAACTCGAGTTAAGGCTTCAGATTTGTTCCTATTTTCATTTTCATATTGTTTTTTCAGCTTGTAGTATTCATCGTACGCTGCTTCCGAAGCTGAAAAAAAATGCATCATGATCCCATTTAAAACTCTATATATTCGTAGTGCTGCAATGATGGAGGGAACTGAAATTTTAGTATAAATAATCTCAAGTGTGTTAGCTTTTTTGTGTCTTGTTACCTTTACGAAGGGAATCGAGTTGACCAGTTGCATTCTCAAGCTTACTCGACATTTTCTCACGATCTGAACAGGTCTCTTTGTATCGTCTCCGGAGTTCTTCATAATCTCTAGTGGCTGTATATAAAATAGTAATAATTTCATGAAACATTTAGTTTATAATCCATGTTTTACACTCAAAGGCATATATGCTAAAACACGGTACCTGCGTGATTACTTTGATTTGTGTACTATTTTGTGTTGAAGAGACTATATATACATACACAAAGTTAGTTTACATGGAATTTATTGAGATGACTAACCCTTTTGTGCGAGTGTAACGACATGTAATCTTTTCTTTTCGCTTTCTTCATACTTGAATTTCCAGTCAATATCACCACCACTATTAAAAAGACGTCCGCTCCCAGCAACAGAAGAAGAAGATCCACTACCGTTCTGCTGTCCAACTCCGTTGTAATTGGGATTCCACAGTGCAGCTCTTGTGATTGCACTCGATGAATAAGATGAAGGATTTACGGGAGTAGTTGCGGTGAGTTTCGGTATATTGCTCATTGTTTTGGTTGGTTGTCTAGGTTTCAATGATTGTGGACCAAGCTTTGTTGGAGTTTTGGGAGAAGTTATCAAATCATTTGTGCTTCCAGCTCGAACAAATCCTTTATTATTATTATTACTCACAAAAGCACCATTGCTGTTATTCCCAGTATTCACTTGATTCATGGAGCTATTCAAATTAATGGACAGACTTGTTTTCTTTGACATCATCACTGGTTTTTCTCCTATTGAATTTTGTCTGGATGATGATGACAGTAGAACGTTACGATTACTGTTGTTCTTTACAGCTCCCGTTGCTGTTGTTGTTGGTTGTGTAGGTGTTGATGGTGTGGGAGTAGTAAAAGATGTTAAGCTATTCGATTTATTGGACTGCGTAGATGAATCATTTGAATTGTGGAACGGAAAAGATGTACTGATATTACTATGTGATCCACCAAATTCGCCTTTTGATCCACGGCGGATGTTGACTGGAGAAATTGGTGATGATGTTTCGTTTGATTGATTGTTCTGGAATTGCAAGATTCTACTTTTGACACTCATTTTGACAACTATATGAGTATATAGGTATATGTATATATTTATAACTATTATTTTAGACAGCAGTCACACACGAAACACAAAATATACAACACTTATGTAAAACATTAAAACAGCATTGTAATTGAGAGGGGCACAAAAAACACTAATTGTTAAGGATTGAGAAAAATCCACATAGCCTAGGGGCAAGTTTTGTTTACAAAAACCAAGCATTTAATTATTTTTTGACTACTGTAGAACTGATTCAAAGTTTGATAATTCGAACTCGTCAGACGAAATGTCAAAAGTATAGTATTACCTATATTCACGTTACAAATAAAAATCTGACTCATTACTTGACGCTATATAATTCTATTTGAAGCAGACACGAAGAATGTAAAATGCTGCTGAGCATTGTATGGACCACATATACACCTCTTATTTTAAACTTTCCCATGAAGGAAAACGCAAATAAATTATATATTTTCTATTCCTTGGAGGAATTGAGTGGTGACCACATTAACATGATTGTAGTTAGCTCGTCTTCTCACTTGTTTAAATTCTAATAACGACCGTATTTATCAAACCTCAAAATGAGATAAGAAAAGGTTTTGGTGCAAAATCAGAAAATGACTGTAATTTTTATTCTCCTTATGGATTTCACCACCACTCGCAACTCTCAATAAAAGAACAAGACTAAATATATGAAAAATGAAAATGCAATATAGAATTAATCGCTTCAGAAAGAATAATTCACCTTCACTTCACTTGAATGTATACAGTTCAATGTCAGTTTACAACCTAAAGCAATAACTGAAAAATCAAAATCATTTTTTTCAAGGTATAGGCACAAAAAATCCTCTGCTCTGAGATCGACGACTATTATGGCCAACAGTTTTTCAAATTGTCATCATTCTGTGTACTTTGTTAATAATATTTTAAATGCATCATTAGCACATTTTTTTTTAAACTTCTATGCAGCAGCACTGGACAATGAAATAGGAAATGTGTATTGTAGCGCTAATTATATTATTACATGTTATTGCTATATGTATACATGTACATGTTTTGGTGTATTTTAATTGAGAAGTATATACTGTGAATACTGCCGGCTCTACTGTAACCCTGCACGGATGTAATTTATATTAGATATATTACACATGTAAAGATTTTGCTATGGACGACTATTACATGTCTTTGATTTCAGCAAGGCTATTATACACTTGAGAGTTTAGACTGCAAAGCACAAACACACACAATTTATACGTCTAAAAAATTAAACACAGTCCATAATGGGAAGCACAGGGACGTATAAGGAATAATGTTTCATGTACATATATAGGAAGAGAAGATAATGTAATGCACAGATAAAAACTATATTATAATATTTTGTATGTAACTTTTTTTTGTAGACAACTGTCAAAATTTACAAATTACTAGCGTACAACAACATAGCATGTAGCGAGGAATCCCTAGTCAGTGTATAAATAAATTGACGTTGATTCTGTTTAAATAGATATTTATAATCTATAATAGTGTAATGTCTTATTGTATTTGCTCTCTCTGTAAATTCTTAGGGTTTCGTTTAATTTTTGCACATGCTTCTCTCTCACTTTCAATCTATATTTACTGTTTATTGCCAACATGAGTAGTAATCGTAAAGTGCACTTTAAATTGAATGTCTTAATGTTTTTTTTTGTTTTAACCACTCACCAGTGTGTACAGCATACACAGTGTTGATTCAAGTTTAAATTCCGAAATTAAATTAAATTGATTCATTTAATGGAGTGAATTGCCCTGTACTGTACCCGAGTGTAACTGAAGACAAACTATAATACAACAATAAAATAAATCACCACACTGGGTCATTACTTTTAGTTTGAGAGGGCGAAGAAAACCAATTGGACTGATCGTGATCGTGAGTAATCTAAATGTATATGTAAGTGCCACATTGTGGGTACGTGTTTGTGTGCGTGTGCAAAATTTTAGTCGACTTTCGCATAGGGAATGAAGATGAAGACTGAGGAAACAAGATGAGAGAGTGTCATGAGCTCATGAAGGAACAATGCAAATGAATTTGTTGTTTGTTATTTGCCCTGTGTATACTCAGTATGTCTGTAGTCTGTACATATAAATACAGAGGGTGTTTCATGTTGATTTGGCCAGATTAATTGCGGTTATAGATCTACTTGTAGCGTCAGGAGTGCCATGGGGGTACATATAAATGAAAGAGGGAAGTTTCGTGGTGGTTGTGGCAAAAAAATAATTTCATTTTTGTCAGACATGGCCAAGAAAATTGAACCGGAAGTGGAGGGTATGGTTTTAGCGTTTTCCACGCCGTGTTTGAGCTACAGGGCC